>VZSZ01008382.1:508404-558826 GCA_013398815.1 Ibidorhyncha struthersii
GTGAGTTCAGAAAAACAGCAATGCTTTTAATATCCAGTTCCAGAGAGACAGATTGAAAAGCAGAGCCTTGGTCTCCACCTCTCTTATGTCAGAATATGTTCCTCACCACTCCTTTGGCATCTAACTCTTTCTTTTCCCTTGACTGTGCTGTTACAGTATTCAGGTTAGTACAGTATTACAGGCTTTAATGTACTGTGTGTGGTTGAGCTAGTTAAGCAACTGGAAGCACCCAACTGTGCAATCCAAGACTCTACCCAGGGAACGTTGTACAGCATCACATAGACACACCGTTACTGCCAGACCCCTGAGTTTCCCTCATGCTGGGTCGCTCTGGCCTGCTGTTTGTCCCATCCTTAAGCAGACACTTATACTGTATACAGTACTATCATCTGAGCACCCTCTCTCTTCTGGAAAGAGGGTAGGTAACAGGAGGTTTCTTTTTTGAAGGCAGCCATTTTTGTCTCTTCTAATAATGCCCTCTAGAGCATTTCTCTGGCCTAAGGAAGCTCATGAATGCTGTAAGAAAAAGTAATCTCTGTCTATTTTGCTTCAGGCGCTTTCACCTGCTGCTGCACCCTGATTTTATTTGATTTCAGTAATTGCTCTCTCTCCCTGCCACCATTGTTCACATATGTAGTCCTTTTCTTGCTTTTACTGTTGATTGACAAGCTTACCAGAAAAGGTCATCACAAGAAAAGAAATTAATGTCAGGCATTGGCATTCCAGTCCCCACATTTTCCCTTTTGGCTTTTTTCTTTCTTTTTTTTTTTTTCCTTTTTTTCTCTTTTTTTTTTTTTTTCCTTTTTTTCTCTTTTTTTTTTTTTTTTGCTTGTTTCATGCAGCGCTTAGGTTAAAAGTGTGAGGAATGAATGTTTTAAAGAGCAGCAATAGATTGATGACACTCTGTGTTCCTACATGTTTTCATCCTCTTGCATTCTCTGTGCAGATTGCTTCTTTGCGTTTTTTTTCAGCTTCGATCCCTAAGACCTTAACATGATTTGGAAAAACCCTCTTGGTTTAGGTATCATCCAATGACAGAAGCACTGGGAAGAATACAGCAGAGCTTATGTTCCTATAAGTTCCTTATAGATCTGTTTTTTCTAGATCACCAACCAGTGTATTACCCAGACTGTGACTTGGCAATTTCTTGTTGTGGTCACTGGTGTTTGGTTTTGGTTAAATCCAATCCATTTTTCATTCAGGAGTTGATAGTTTCAGTTGCTCACCTTAACACTTCTAGATTGCCAAGGTACTTGATTGCTGTACTTAGTTATGATTTCAGTAGAACTCAGCTGTTCATTACAGCCAAGTGAGATGATTCAGTTTTCTTGCTGATATACTGAATTCTTGTTATAGCAGGAAACAAACATTTTCTTGGTAAGCTAAACTCATTTTTTACGGTGATGAATGACTCACTGAGAAATCATTCTTGACAGTGGCTGCAGTCATTTTTAAAGACTATTTTTCTAAGGGAGGAAGACTGTGTTTAGTTGTTTTATTTTATGGTACAGGCTAGCACATCTATGAGTATTATTAACATTTTACACCCTCTAGAAGAGAACTGTGGCATCCATACTAATATCACAGGATCTTATTTTATTTCTCATGACAGCTAGCAGGACATTTTGATCTCTTACTAGGTAGAGAAAGCACTTTTCTTCCAAGATGAATTTACCAGTTCATAAAAGAAAGAGTAATACCCACACTTCATTAAGTCAGTCTTAATTACCTTGTACAATACAACAGGCCCTTTCTCTCTAAGGGGTTGTAGGTAAACCCTTGCTGCTAATGATTGTGGGGTGAATGACAAGAGTTGTCTGAGACTGACACTTCTCTACAGTGTCTGCAATATCAATATTTCTCTTCACAGGCTGAAAATGTGGAGGACTGTTTAGATCTTTGTCTTTTATACAGCAGTGGTTTCCACTCTGACATTTTATATGCCAAGTCTTGGCTCTCAGATGAGTAGTCCGTGTCCCTACAATTAAAGCTAATAACAAAGATGCTGATGGATCTTCATTTGTCCTACTACTGTCCTTATACTGTTTCTTACACATGTGCCAATGTGTGCTGGGCCTACTCAGAGGGAAAAAAAAAGATTCTGCAGCCCTAAAAACTTTACACTTCAGAGGTCCTTTTCACACATCACTGTATAACCTACACCATAAGTATTTCCATACCTGTTTGTAGGATCAGGGTTGTAAAGTCTGGCCATGATGTTTCAGGAGTATCTGTCAGTTTGAAATTACTCCAGTTTTGATTGTCCCTCTCCAGGCCTCTTGAACAGAGCTGAGAGGAGCCCAACCAGACATGCCTTCAAGTGGCTGGGCTGAAATAACTCAGAGGTGAAAATGCGAGATTCGTCTGTTGCCACTGTGCACAACAGCATCTAATACAAGTGTGGCACAGGTGAAACTTGCCATGCGTTCAGATTCAAAGAATGCCAAACACTTTCTATTTTAATAGATAATTTTCAAACACTTCACCAAATCTGAGTCACTGAAGGAAGTGGCAAGAGGAAGGAGGGTGGCAAGGGAAGATCGGGACAGGGAGAGAGAAAAAGAAATTTGGACAGTTAGAGAACAGCCCAGGAGAAGAGTGGAGTCTGAGACTGGATGAGAAGGAGGAAGTTAAAAAAAGGAGCTATAAGTAAGAAAGTGGAGTTATACCTGTCATAGAGAGAAAGAGCAGAAAGGGGCAGCAGGACTGGGATTTAGACTAGAAACCAGAGGACAGGAGGGGCTTTGCCAACAGGCTCACCCTCTATTCCAAAGCCTAAAAGGGCACTTTTCCTCTGTTGTCAAGAGAAACACAATTTTAAAACACAGGTTTCAACCTTCCCAAAGCTAATTTGCAGGGAAAACTACATATTTCATACCCTAACTGTCTGGTACCATTTATTCTATTAGCTCCAGAGGCTCCATAGACATCTGCCACTGGAACTAATTTGTCTGCCTTCCTGTTGTAGAAGCCAGTATAATACTAAATGACAGAATTTCACCTTATCATTTTCTCAAAAACTATGAAATAAAAAAAAAGATATATTACAAGAACATGAAAAATGTAGAACAGTATACTGAGAATTAAGAAGGTTCAGATGATTACCTTGAGCAACTGTACACGTTGTGAGAGCCAGGAATTAGACGATTACCATTATTTGCATAAGATGCCTCCTCTGTCCTTGCCTAAACTACCAATACCATTTCAACAGCAGGTCTTCAATATTTTGGTTTTCCTATAGTTATTTCCCTAAGCTTTATTTACGTATTTAATGCTTACTACTCAACACCTCTGAAGGCAGAATAATTAATTGCCTCACACTTTTTTTATGGCTGTCATCGCTGTAGAAACAAGGTGTTACCTTTCCTTACACTGATGGGGGGGAGGAGGGTTCATTTTCCACTATTTACTTCAGAGTTGTGGCTCAAACTAAGGTTAAAAGCTATCTACCAGGAAGGACTGTTAGTCTGAGACACCTGCAGCCTGACATTTTAGCCTGCTTAACAACTCCAGATGTGAAGCCCAGCTCCCCTTGATGGTATCTGGGAGTGCTCAGCAGGCTCACATGGGTGCATAGAAAATGAGGAACATAAGTTTGGAGGCATCTTGTCAACGTTCAGCTTATCACCATATGCAAAGTCTCTGGTAGAGGCAGGAGTAGAGTTTCATTCTGCAAGGAAAAGTCCAAATATCTGAACCATGGCCACGTTTTAGGTACCTCAACTATGCGATTATCCTTGCTGTTTCTGATGTTCTCAGCTTCATTCATTGCATGACTAAACTTCTCCACAACTGAGGCAGGGATCTGGGAGAGTAGATCGCTCACTTTACAGTCCTGACCTATTCCTAGAGAAAAGCTTAGTAGTGTATGCTGTTTGGGGCAGCGCTCCTGAAAAAAAAAAGAAATGATTGTGTAATTAAATATTCGTATACAACTTCAATTCTGTTGTGTCTGCTCTTACAAATACTCAACTTTGCCACCCAACTGATCCTTTATTTTGTTTTCCATAGAACCAAATGCAAAAGAATGCAAAACTATTTCTGTGTGTTTATATAAATTATTCACATCTCCTATTTCTTTTTTAATTAAGCATGATTTCAATGAATCTTCAAGATTCTAAAATGTAATATTGGACTAATATCTGCCTTATCAATGTCAATAGACCATATGTACCTCCCACCATGCCTGCAACCTGTGTTTTCTTTCTCTTGTTCTTATGCATTGTACTTTTTTCTGTTCTCATTTAAAATACCAAAACATCTACAGCAGCTTCTCTTACTCCAGAGCATCCTAGCTCTCACACTGGGTGGTCCACCCCATTTTATTTGCCCCACGTAGTTTTTATGTTCATGAACCTTTGGTGGCAAAGTTTTCTCTTGACCACACTCAGTGCGTGGCAGAGTGCTGAGCACTTATTTCTCAAGTCACATAAATAATCCACCTTCATTTACATCAAACACTACGGGATAATGTCATCTGAAGGGATGCTGAACGGGTTTGCAGTGGACGTTGCAGATGTTTTATCTCATTACAGCCCAACAGACCTCAACACCATCAACTCCTATTGTAACCACTTCTGTGTAGATATGACTCTAGTCTCTGTGATGGCAGCGCCTGTGGAGCTTAGGGAAGATGTCTTCATCATTTTTCCAGTTTGCTCAAGCCTTCTTGCTGTGTATTCTGCTTGAGCTTGTCTCTGTCTCCATCACAGTTTCCAAATCTGAGAACAGGAAAAGTTCTCATTGTTGAGCTAGAGGAAGGACGCAGACAGGCTGCAGAGGAAAGCTAACATGTGACTACTGTAGCAATATCAGACTTCTCCAAAGAAGCCAACAAGTCCATTCTAACAACAGTATGTCTTTGCCTTATTCAGAGTTTTCTCCTGTGTGATTGTACGTCAAAATTGGCAAGGACAATCTTTGTGTGGGAGTATTGTGGGGGTTTTGAATTAAATCGTTTGAATTCCTTTTTTTTCACATTATTTTTATTTTCCAGAAGAGTAGGTGGGGAGACAGTCAAGCTGGATGGAAAAGGTGCTACTGACTCATAAGGATGAGAAATAGCCAGCCTTAAGAAGGCATTCTGGATTTATGCTTGCTGATTCATAACTTCCTACATACATGTGGGGAAAAAAGTGTGGATTCTGCCCTGAGCTATAATCTGCAGGAAACCCGCCCTCCCTTCACAAAGTGACACAGTAGTTTCAAAACTGTAGGAGGACTTAACTTCACCTCCCAGAAGATGTTCCCATGAAAAATGTTTAGAATAATGTCCTGAAAACACTCTCCCCAGCCACCAAGGCCTACTTTCTCTGCTTTTGCAGAGAAGTCCAAAACCAGTTAAAGCTCAAATTTCACAGTTAAATCATCAGGACAAATAAATGTACTACTCAAACAAATAACAGAAGATGGTTGAATAGGAAAGGCACAAAGGGTTTTGTAGAGAACTGCTTTTCTTTTTTGATGCAAGTGCTACTAGATCAGTTCTTTCCCTTACATCCCAAGTAATTAAATAAGACAGTATAAGAACATGAACAAAACCAAGAACAACAAGAAGACAACAAATAAGATAAACAAGTGTTTCGTTTCAAAGGGACTTAAATCTCTATTTATATCCAAACAGTTTATTGATTAATTGCATCTTCATATGGCTGCATGGAGCCTGAAGAGGGAAGATTCAGTAGGGGAAAAAAAAAACTTTGGAAAAAATTGAAAAGACTTCCATTCTCACTGCTGAAAACTAAATGTGTATTGCAGATCATGTGAAACATGAGTAGCTGCAGATCTCATCTTCCCTTACTTCTTGTTCCCTGAATACGGCTGCACACTGGACACATGCAGCCTAAGGCACTGTCTCAGTAGTGTACAAGATATTCCTGAGCTGGAAATAAAAACAAGGTATTCCAAATTTCTAACACCATGGACAAAAAGTCAGATACTGTGCCTAATGTGTTACAGGCATGGCCATTCAAACTGAAGTCCTTTGTTAAAGTCGGCTTGTTCCTGAAAATATGTGTTCAGGGAAAGATGATAATCCGACATTTTGGTGTTCTGAAATCAGTTTCAACTATATAATACACACCCATGGGAGCAGGGAAAGTTAAATCTAGACAGGCTTAAGTAATATGAAATTATTATATTGTTTTTCAGGACTCTTACATTCACAGGTTTGAGCTTTTTTATATTTCTGATTCAGGCCAGAATGAGCCTGAAAATAATAATAGCAGTGAGAGAAAGAGTTGTATTTAAGAAGCTGAGATGCTGAAGAGATGTTATGAAGCCTGCACTGGCAAATTCAAGGCATAATTTAACCAGAATCATCCTCGACTAGGGAAAACTCCATAAAGCAATAATGTGAGCAATGGAAAGCATTTGACATTGGTGGAATTATAGGAATGAACAAAGCAGAATTTGGCTTAAACTGTTTAAACACAGTGCTGCCATGGCAAGTGATTACACAGGGCACAGTGGAGTCTACAGTCAAATTCACAGTCTCCTGTAATATCAGTTTATTTTACTCAGAAAATACTGTTTTTTCCAACTGTCCTTCTTGGCAAGCTTTGCTGGCACCTAGAGAGTAAACAGATGAATATCTGGGCGCTAATGGCCTCCATCCAGCAGATGAGGTTGTAGTCAGTGGAGGTGCCCTCACCACAGGAGCCTTCAGTGGGGTGAGGCAAGTCCCAGCACACTAGCTGGCTGTCACCCTGAAGAGAATTCATTGTTAACTGGATGAAAATACTACAGTTGGAATTGTTATCCGCCCCCTTCTTAACATCTGCCCCTCTTCCTGGTGTGATGCTTGCCCTCATACCAACCTTAGAGGTCCTAAGGCCTAAGGAACACAATGGGTCCTTGGGCAGGCACTGGCCACTGCCACCTTACAGGGACATGGGGAGCAACCACCAGACACCTCACCGGGATATAGGCATGCACCATGCACTTCAGCGGGTCATGGGCACCCACCAGGAACCTCATGGGGACGTGCGCACCCTGCCAGGATGTGGGCCCCTCCTCTTGGCATGTGGGCACCCATGGGGCATCTCACAGCCACAGATGCCTGTTCTCTCCTGCCTCATGTCCCACCACACATGGACAGCAACACTCTCTTGCACTGCTTCCTTTCATGTTGCCAATCCACTGGATACACACTCTAGCTGGAGTTGCACAGGAAGCTAGAGAAGGCTCTCATCTTCTTGCCTTTTTCTTGCACCTTCTTCTTGGAGTGCTGGTGCTGGAGCTCTTTCAGGTGGAGGCAGTAGACATGCCTCAGGCACCCAACCAGCAGGGTGGTGTTGGCCTCCAGCCAACAGACCACATGGTAATCGATACAGGTGCCCTTTCTTCAGCAGTCTGTGCCCATGGAAGATGAGGCCATCTGTCTTCTTCCCTGGAAATGATAGGGACTGAGGCACAATGAAGCGAGTGAGGGCTTCGATGACCAAGTGGCCAAGAAGTGTCCTGCTGGGCTTGGCTTCCTCTGGAAGAACTCAAGCCTCGCAGGGCTGCTCCAGCAGCATATTGGGCTGAGGAAACCTCCAACAGGCCCCATGTCATGCTGGAAGCTCCTGGAGGGTTTCAGCCCTGCTACTTGGTGTGTCCCTGGGGAAGAGGCAGAGGACCTCTTGGGGCTTGCTGAGACTTTCTTGCCTGAGTTGGGTTTTGTTTTTTCATTGCAAGCCTTCTTGACAAAGGCTGTTGTGGTTCCCTGCTCCCCACAATCTGGTCCCTTCCTGTGTGACTGATCTTGATTGCTCACCTGTCCCTGCGGTCTCTTCACATTTCTCCAGAGCCCAAGTTCAACCCAAGCCATGCAGAGCAGCCACACAGTTTCCCAGGCCCTGCAAAGCAGCAAGGTCATGTCTACCTGGACAAGGTAGTGTCAAAGCCAGCCCAGAGGGTAGGGCAGGTTGGAGGTCACGCTCCCTGCACTGATGGCTGGTTGCTTCAGGCCCTCAGCAACAACATCCCTCCTGACTGTAACCCAGCCATGGGGGCTGCAAAAGCTAATGGTGCTGGGCCATTTGGAGGCCATGCTCTCTGCAAAACTGGGCACTTTCTTCAGGTGTTCAGGAAGGATATCCATCCTGACCCTGGCCCAGTCAGAGAGGATGCAAAGGCCAAGGCCACCAAGGAACAGAGAAACCATGCAGAGAGCCATGGTCGGGAAAAGAACCAGGCTGAGCATCATCCTGGTCTTTCCCAAGGAAAAATAATCTCAACACGCAAGCTGGCTTAAGCAGAGTTCAGGCAGTGACCACCAGGACCGAGTGGCCACCCTGCATGCCCGCACTTGCAAGGGTTGCTGATGTGACAATCCACATGCCAATGTCATGCCTGGCCCTGTCATGTCACAAGACCTTTCCCCAGCCACCCAGCAGGCAATGAAGGTCTGACGTGGAGCTGGGGAGGACCTGTGTAGGCAGATTTTGAAGTCTGATGCTCCCACTGCTGTGCCCACTGGTGGACACTGAGCCCAGCAGGGGGGCAGGACTGAGCCCTATATTTTTTGGGATGTGCCCTGAACTTCAGCGAGAAGGAGCTATGCACAGAGCTCCATCCAAGCTGTGTTCAGCGCTGTGCCCCAGCTGGGCAGCTGCAACACAGTTCTGCTCGACATTCTCTTGGGCGCAAGTGGCAGCTGCCAAGCTAAGAGGAAATCCAAAAACTCACTCCTGGTTTGACAAAAGCCTTAACCATTGCGAATTAGGAGTGTGATTAGTCTAGGATTATTCCTGAAGGTACATGACCCACAGGGTCCTGGGCGTGCACTGGTCACTGGCACGTCACTGGGACATGGGCACGCTGTTGGGATGTGAGCTGCTCCTCTTGGGACACAGGCACCTGCACTGCATCTCGCAGCCATGACCCAGCCAGAGTGGCTGAGAAGGGCAGTGTCAGAAGCCTGGTGCTCTGCACCAATGGGCAATTGCATCAGGCCCTGTGGACTGTGCCTCCTACTCCTAAGTCTCAGTGTGACATATTGTGGGGCAGGCGGCCATTAGATGTGGGCAACCTTGTCATGTACCCAGTTTTCCTTTAAGGGGGTCCTGGGTGCCTGGGAACTTAGATGGGACTTATACCAGAGTTGCTGCTCCTGGATGGCATGTCTGTGATACCACAGTGGTTGGTGTCACCTCCGCTGCAGGCTGCTTCCTCTGAGGCTTGAGTGAGTTTTGTAAGTGTACTTTGAGCTCAAGTTATGGTTAATTTGTTAAAATGACCTGATCTGCAGAGGATTGCCAATATTAGTTTTGTAAAAGGACCCAATCTGCAGACGGTCCAGGTTAAAATAGAGTTTTGACTGTAACAACAACTTTTTGTGTCATTATTCTACCAACGATGCCCAATAAATATGCCTGTCCCCATAGCTCTGGGTGACAGAATTAATTGGCGTAGTTGGTAGGATCCTTGGGTTAGAATGACAACTGATTCCCCTGATGCATGGTATCTATTGCAAAAGGGGTTTATGGATGGCAAAATCCTAAGTGGGATAAGGAGTGATTAAAGGCAATAAGCCACAATCTGAAAGCCATATGGAATGAATTCAGTAGCTGGAAGGATATGTGTATAATAAAGAAAGACAGAGGGAAGGAAGGGATGTGCTGGCTGTTAGCTGCAATATGGAAAATTGAGAACTAAGTGGCTGAGAAGTTAGAAGAAATTAATGGAAGAGAGGATTTTCAACAAAGGATCGAGAATTAAAGCTAAATTAAAGGCTGGCAGTGAGACTGGGAAAAGGGCACATCTCAAAAAACAATTACTGCCACAGGGTATAGAGAAAGCAAGAAAATATCATTAAATGCTAGTACCAGGTAGCAATCTAGACCCTGTAAAAGTCAGCACAGCTATGTATGATAGTGACTGGGATGGAGGCATTTGGAATAGGCCAAATGGATCTGATGAGGAAGTAAGTAAAATAAGTTACTCTGTACCAACATGGCCCCTGATTAAAGAAATCACTACTGATGACTCACTCACAGATGAACTGCAGAGATGGGATATAACTAAAGTTAATGATTTTAATACAGATGATCTGCAAAAAATTCAGCTAACGTGTCAAGAACAGCCTGGGGAGTCAATAGTTGAATGGTTATATCAGCTTTGGTGTGATAGGGCAGGAAGAGTGTCTATTTGCAAGAGAGGGAGAAGATTTAGACTTAGGCCCTGATATTTTCCTCACCCTCCGAGAAGATGCCACTCGCACCTTATGGACTCTATCTATTAGATGGGCAAGAGGGGTCTTTTATCAACACTGGGGTTAGGAATTCATGTTCTCTTGGCAGGGCCCAGATGGATTGTAGGGAGTGTTGTTACAAGCAGCTGTTGTAACACTGCATTGAGACAAAGCCCAAGACAATGAACTTAGTCCTTGGGACATTCCTGCTACGTCCCCTGATTTAAGATCTTTTGGGAAGAGGGCTGGGGGGACACAAAAATTAGTTGTGCAGACACATCAGGGGCTACCTGCAGAAATCTCCTTTCCACAATATTGGATATTAAGAAAAATTTCTTCACCAAAAGCGTTCAGGTACTGGAACAGGCTGCCCAGGAAAGTGGTTGAATCACCACCCCTGGTGACTTAGGGACCTGGTTTAGTGGTGAACTTAGTAGTGTTAGGTTACCGGTTGGACTCAATTATCTTAAAGGTCTTTTCCAACCTAAATGATTCTATGGTTCTGTGAAGTACAGAAGAGTATTTGGGTCAAATTCTGGTTTTAATTGCATATGTGTAAAACTGTTACTCACAAGCTCTGCCTGCAAGTCAGCTGATTCAGAAGGCCATGTTTGGCCTGTGGGAACTGGAATTTAGAGCCATTATCGTCCCCCTGGAAGATTACTGTGAAGCCTGCTACAAGTTCTGCTGGTGTTTTTGCAGTCCCCAAGGGACTGTGTTTTTTCTGAAGTCTGATAGAGTCTTGGCTCCTATCACCATTTTAATGAGCACTCTTTTCCCGTATGTAATGACTCTTGGAGCAGCTAGAATAGAAACTTTATTAACCACACTGAATGGCGTCATGAACGAACACAGCGAGAAGGATCTGTGGTACCACATCTATTCTACAGCTTTGCAGAACAGCATTGCCCTTTACAAAGGAAGAAGGTCGGAGGCAAAATGTGAGGTACAGATCAGGTTTGCAAGTTGTCACAATATCTGGGATTGTTCAAAGATGAGGTTTTCTTTCAGGCGCCTCTAGATAACCAATTATCTTGTTTACTTTCATCACGCCAGATGTCACCAAAGTAATTTTGACGTTCAGTGGCTAACATGAAAGATTTACAGCGTAAAGCTGTGCCAACAAAATATTTGAAGAGCACAAGAGCCGCTTCAAAAATAGACATGGATCGATAGCAGCAGAGTTCATTAAGACAACAATTTCTTTATTATGCTAGGAAAAGACATGATAGTTTCATTAGTAATAAAAGGAAGACTCCCTAAGAGTTTAAGGCTTATTGTATTAATGTTTGTAGTACTTGTAAGGAATTGATATTTGGGCCTTTTTCTTGGCTTTATCCTAGTTGCTAGGTTACAGAGTTGCCTGTGACATGCTAATCTTTAACAATCGAGATGTAAGAAAATTATATCCAACAAAGATACGTGCGAATGATTGCTCTTTTTTTCAATGCCACTCTAGGAAAAAGAAGAGCTAGGAGAACACACTTTTAACAGTTCTTGGAAGAATTCTGTCATGGTTACGGAGACCTCCGCCTGCTCACCTCCGATGACGTTTTAACATCACGTGACTGGAAGAATAAAGTTATTTTCTCGCATTCCCTGAAAGAGTCTGAAACCAGCACAAAGGCAAATGATCACCCCGTTTGCTCCTCTGCAGTGGGCGCTGGGGTCCTGGCCATCCTCCCAGACACCTTTCCAACCCCGAGCACCTTGTCCCACCTGCCCGCAGCAGCTCCCACAGGCTCGATCCCTCCACCCCCTTGACCACGGAGCAGAAGGGAGCACCAAGGTCAGGCAGAACGGCTGCGATTGTGCTCCCCAGTATCCAGCTGCCAGAGTTCAGCTTTGAGATTTACAGGTGAGGCAGGCTGCAGTGGGTTTTTCTTTCTCCCCCATGCCTTGGTGGGCTGTCAGTAACCCATCAAAGCAGGCAAAACACTGGCAGAGCAGGTTTTGATGTCATCAAGCACAAGTCATTAACCTTAACTAGACAAGAGGAACAGCCTTCAGGGATCCATTGTTATCACTAAAGGAGACTGAGGAAATGAAAATGTGACATGTCTCTGTGGGGTCTGTGGATCTCTGACTTCATTTCTTTTAGTGCCTTAGGAAAGGAAAACAAAGATGGATTTCAGCTTTTAGTACTTTGCTACTAAGATTAATGGTTTGTAGCGCTCATAACAACTATATTATTCTTGTAACAATAAGAATTATTATCTAATAGTTTTCACATTGTGCTTCCCTTTTGCTCACAGCTTTGGTGTATCTGTCACACACCTGCTTGGTTGGAACAAGGATAATGAACAGTTTACTTGACAAATTCCAACTTTCTGCAGGCAAAGAGCGAATGCCTTTCTTGGGTAAAGGGCTCAGCACAGTATTTTGAGGGCTAGCTCTTTGTCTGTTGATTGCCAGGACCTCATTCTGCCCTTTGTTCACATTGTTTACAAATGTTTCCACAAAGAAAGGCAAACTGATTTCAGCAGACATTTCACCACTTAACTTGCAAAGAGACATCAGCAAAGGCATCAGACTAAGGCAGTCTCTGAACTGTTTCTTGAAAATACTGAAATGTGAACTCCATTGTGTCCTTGTAATCAGTTACAGAAGTCATGTGTATCATTTTTGTTCCACAGACGTAGCAGTGTAACTCTAAGAATTAAAGTACAGTTACAAAGATTTTTCTAATTCAGATAAAAAGAATTTGATTATTATTTTTTAGAACATCCTGTATGTGAGGATCCATACTCATTTACAAGTAAACAAAAGAAATGGGGCAGGGGGGACTGAATCCAGACCTTTTATATTTGTACTTATATAATATTTGTGCAGAGATCATTAGCTAAATACCTAGAGGATGTAACTCATAAAGTGCCAAGGCACATTTAGTCGGGTATTGCGATGCCTGTGCTGTGTTTTACATGCCTGGTTCCCAGAGGGAAATCCCAAAGCCAGAGTTAGGCATTTACCTCTCTTAACCGTCTGACATTCATTAAGATGAATCCCAGCTCTGATTAGGCAGTTACATAAATACAACCAATTAGAAATTGCACAGAAACGTGTCTCAACTCACGCCCTTTTCAGAAGTTGAGTTCCCACTTCAGAGCTAACACCAAGCACCTCCAGCCCCTTGGGATCTGGAGCCCACATCTTTTCTTCTACAGCTATCTTTTAAAGAGCTGGGGAAAAAAATTACTTTTTGTCTGTCTCCCTGCAGGAGTGTGAGATGAAGATCCCTCATCCCACAGGCTCTTGCCTAGGAAGTGGGAAGCTGGGACGTCATTCTCTCCTACTCTGCCATGGCCAAAACCTCATCAGTCTCCTCAGCTCCTTTTTCTCCTCCAGACCCCCAAAAGGCTCATTTAAAACATGAAAACAGCCATGCCAATTGTGCTCTCCGGGAGGTGCAGTCAGGGCATTGCTGGGGCTCTGCCTCCAAGGCTTGATGGTCCGGGTGCCTGGAGAAGAAAGTGGGTGTAGGGCTGCTCCTGCCAAGTCTGCTGGAGACAGCCCTGTGGGGACCAAAGGCCCTTCAAAGTCACAAAACCCGAGGGCTTCGTCCTGTAGCTTTAACCCGGGTCACTTGGCCTCCTGACAGCGGGATGTCAGTTTGAGATTTTAATTAATATCCTCCTATACTCTAACCAGTCAGAAGGTAGCCACTGAATTTGGCTCCTTACTTTGCATCTAATGCATCAAACTGGCAGGTTTGGGAGGATTTATTCAGGTTGTCATAAAATCTAAGTACTGCAAGAAATTAGGAATACATCTTTATTGCTTCCAGATCAGGCGAAAAATACACAAAATCTTCCCAGTTTATAAAAAGTTATTGCAGGTTTTTCATTTCTTCCTAGCTTAACATAAAAGGAAACTCAGTATAAAATCTCTTATGTGCATCGTTTTATACTGCATCATTAAAAAAGAATGAACAGATCTGCTCTATTTGAATTATACTACATTTTTATGCATATTGACCAAGAAGATAGATGAATAACTACACAGAGAATGAATCACACATGCACTACTTTTTTCTAATCATAAATATATCTTCCTTTTGGGACTATTATTTTCTTTTATATAAAGCTAGTCCCCAAAAATGTACAAATTTTCTTTAGGTAAACAGAAGGACGTGGAGTGAAATCCTGAATGATTTAACAAACTGCACAGATCCATTCAGTCTGATTCTCCATTGTACACTGCAAATGATGTAAAATGAAGGTGAGTGAAATCATAGCCTGAGTTCTTCATGCTTGGCTTGCGGAGAATGATTGTTCAAAGTGAAAAGTAAAAACATTGGGCTTCTGGCAGAATGAGGAACGTGGAAAGGATTTTGCCCGTTATGCCCATTATGATATCAGTAAATATATACTGTTTCCATGACTGCAGCTGCTTATTGGACAAGAGTTGCCATGAACAATAAAGACTGTCTGGACCTGCAAGAAATTGCCCATTTAAGGGTCTGGGTTTTTTAAGTATAGAGTAGGAGAAGGTATACTCCTGTAACATGTTTCAAGAGATGACTTATGCACTACATTTCTCTTGTTTCAAAGAAGATTTCCCACTTAGATCTGCAATATATTTGAGTAATACAGCCACTGCAATGCTTTAAATTTATAAATATGTACACTAACATATGTACCTGGCCAGATATATAAATATGTCTATCTATCTAGAAGTATCTATCTGTACACAGATAGATAACCACAGCATTTGCAGGATGACATGTACACATGTAACTATCACCAGGCAGGCCTGAACCACACACATCTTCTAAAACATTCAGAGTAAACATCAGAAACCTCGTAGACTGAAATCTATGAGAACACTCATCATTTCAAGGTTACCACGTCACCAAAATTCACTTTTCATTCAAAATTATTTATTTTTAACACAAAATATTTGCTACTTCTTAAGAATAGATGCAACACAGTGGCTTTATTGTTATTAATAATTATTCATAGTATCTAGTGCAAATACACACAGTGATGCTAACCACAGATTGGCCTTCTTACATCTCACCTTCATCTTGCAAGAGACTGGGCATTTCTTACCCTTATTAATCTGTTATACAATTCTGTATTTCTCACAGATTTATAGCAGCCCAGTGATGGCATCACTCTAAAGGCCTGCTGAACCAACTTATTCAAACTCCCATTCACAGTAGTTACTATTAAAAAAGCAGTAATTCAGTTTCTTTTTGTAATCATTAGGAAACTTTCTGCACTCTTTTGCTGGGTCTAAGTCTTGTTTTCCAGTTTTGCACTTTCTTGAGCATTCAGTATTTGTCCTCATTTTCCCTCTGGACCAAAGAAAATCAACAGCGATAAACTGGCTTTAACGTTTGCTCTTAAAATCTTATACCTCCTTTTCCTGGGCCTAGGAGGGTCCCAGTGTAGGTTAGGCTGTCACAGCGGAGTTACAACAGGCACCTGAGGGAAATAAAGCCACTTTATAGAAGGCCGTGTTTTTTGAAGCAACACAGGAGCTGGCTGGTGAGCATCAAGCTGAGTGATGTTCATCCCAGAGGAGTTCCCTAAGGCACAGTTAGTTCCTGCATTGTAGATTAGTGGATCAGCAGAAATGGTAGGTGATGAACTCTAATTAGTGCCAATAATTTACCACAGTTGAGAGGACTAGATTCCTTCCTGAATGAACCAGGAAAGGCTTTTGTTGTGACCTGAAATGATTTCACGCAACCATAAGCCACCTTCTTCATGACCTGGAAACAGCCTCTATCATAGAGGCTTTTCAGAAGATGGGGTCATTCACGATGCACTCTGTACTGTCACAGGCGCCAGACCAGTCCTGAGTGGCCAGCTGCATGCCAAAACATGAGCTGCACAGTGCCTTCATTGTAACCTAGAAATTTATGGCAATCATCATGGCATTTTTTGTGGATTACAGCTAAAGAAAGCTCAGTCACCTACTCAGCCACACTCAGTCAAGCTGCTCTGTCAGCTCTCAGGTTGTTAGTTCAAATGGGAAAGGAAGGAGGGCAAAACCAGTTACACTTTATTCATATGACTGCAGCCAGAAAGACTGCAAATATTTTTATTTTGCGGGCACTACTTGTAAGTGCATACTTTGGTGGCCCTTTGGTCTCAGAAGACAGACCTGTAGCAGAGAGACATCAGATGACTGTGTACTGTTACACCAGGAGGTGAGAGGAAACTATGTACCTGCCCCCCCCCCAAAAAAGCCTCCCAAAAAAGCCTTTTCAAACACAGAACTTAAACTACGATAGAGACCGTCACAAGGAAAATCACACTCACCGTTTGGTGCCACTAGAGTAAAGCCTGGTCTGTGCCTACCAGACCTCATCTTTACAGACCTCCATTCTCCTTGTATAATTCTTCTATGCATTGTGTCCCTTCTCTGTGTCTACCCACTGTCCCCTTTTCCCAGTCTGATTCTTGAGGGTTTTCCACCAATCTCTCTCCTCGCTTTCAACTTCAATGTAATTTTCTGTAATACTTCAGTTCCTCTCTTGGGTCACCCGACAACAGCAAACACAGAGACACCAGACTTGTGAATCATCGTGGAGACGTGTGGAGTGCTGTATACCTGCTCTGCTAATCTACTTCTTTCTAAAAGCAGGCTCAGATAGTGATACTAATAAGGATTTGAACATCTGAATCATCTGAAGAGCAGAAGCTGTGCATAATTCAGTGTTCAGTTCCAAAAAAAGACGAAGGGAATTGCAGGGTTATGTCCTGACATACACATTCACACCCACGCATCACATATCTCATTGGTTTAATTTCAGATTTAAGAGAATAAAAGGGCAGTCTTTAGCTCGAGAGATGCAAAATTGACCTTTATTTCTAGTACCTGCATAAGGTATTGCAAAAATGAATGAGTGTAATTGGGATGGAGGAGCTTTTCCTCTAAGAGAATATGCTTGTATTATTGTTTTTCTATGTTTAATGACAAATCTGTCAACTTGACTTCTTAAGCACCTAGTAATAACAAGTCAGCATTCATATGTGATACTGGACAAAATAAAATTCAGCAAAGAACCAAAGGGTTTTTCATGTTCCTAAGGGGAAAATTATTTTGAACATTCTGGAAAGCACTTTTTACCTTTTCCTATTCATTCACTTTGACTGATTTTGAGGCTTTCATTCTCCTAATGATGACCAGAGGCAAAAGCAGATGACAGAAGGTTCTCACGTCAAGCAGAGCAGGTTCTGCTGATCACAGAAGAGAGACTTAATTAAAACCCTGTCACCACGATGGTGCGGTTATTTGTCACATGGGAGAGATTCTTCTGCACAGAAATATTTGTACAGTCCGCTGGTGGAAGTTCAGGGACAAACACCCCGCTCTGCATCTGCAGACAATTTTCACAGTGAGCGTTGATGTCAGTTCATAGTGAAATTTGAATGCACCAATCAATGAAGTAACCAACTTAAGTCAGACTATTGTTCCCAGTGGAGAGAAATTTCTGTCTTGAAGGAAGATAAATACTATAAATCCAAGATAATCTGATCCTGGAAATATTTTTGTAACATGCCTGTAAGGCTTCTAACTCGAGTTATCATTTTCTGATGAAGAATGAGACAGTTCCCACTCTCTGAAGTGTGAATTTTAAATTGATTCTTGAACTTAAGTAATCCTGCAACTAGTTTTAACTCTTCTTTGAATTTTTAAACTTTATTCCCAGTAATGTATTTGACACCGATTTTGAATAGCCAGTTTAGAACCTGGAATGGTCAAAAGTTTCTGCCTTTGGAGCTATGGAATACTACATTTATAAGAATTGCTTATTAAGTCTGTGTAGTACATTGTTCTAGTTACCATGACTACCTCTAATAAATGTTTGTATACCTCAGCAGTGTCTACATCCAGTTAAAAACCCTTTATTGACATTCGCTTCCTGCTGCACTTGGCACAATAACCTGAAACCAGGAACAATTATGATTTTAAAGGAAACAGATATCGCATGTTCACACTTTCAAACCTGTTTTTTCCAAATCCCAGGTGGTTAGAGTAGCACATGCACAATTAGAGCATGCACAATGATTTCAGTCATTTATGGAGCAGCCAGTAGGAGGGCTGATGCCTGATTTGTGCATACAAACACACGCTCAGGCAAGATTTAGTACGTGGCTCAGTAGTATTAGTCGGGTTGAAGTACAGATTTCTATGCCATCTGGAGCACAAAAGGTTTTATAAGTCCTCCTTCATGTCTAATTATTTTGCCTGAAAATATCACAGGCAATGGATAGAAGTTGAGACTGGACTTTGGGAAAAACTTCTTCACAAGAAGGGCAGTGCAGCACTGGAGCAAGGCTGCTCAGAGGACCACGGGATCTCCATCCTTGGAGATTTTCAGGACTTTGCTAGACAAAGTCGTGGCTGACCTGATCTGGTGGTGGCAATGGACAACTATTTTGTACGGGAGGCAGCACACATTGACCACTAAAGTTTCTTCTAAGCAGCGTTTTGATGACTTCTGTCTGTTTTTTAAAGTTGAGACCCTATTATATTAACTGGATGCTGTAAATTTAATATTCCCATACATTCGCATAGCTGCATACATGCATACATATGCTTACACGTACAGAAATTGCAAGTAGGTATACAACCTGTACTTTTAAGAACACTAAATATGCATGCATTTTCATTCATACCTCTGCAGACAAGTAAGTTCCAAAACAGGACTTCTAAATATCCACTTGACATATGTGTGTGCATTGCTTTTGCTCAGATTGTGGTTGTGGCCTCCATTGGGGTTTGCAAGATGATTCAGGAAAGGGAGGGTTGCAAAACGTAGAGTGCAGCTGTCAGCAGCAGCTCAGGTCCTCCAGGGTGGAGGCGCGAGTGTAACCGCTGCTGCAGACATTTTAGCTGGTTCTCACTTTCCTGCCCACGAGGAACCGAATGAACGTCTGCTGGCTCTGGAGGTGGCAGAAGGATAAAAGTGTGTCACATTTTCTAGGGGTTTGAGAGATACTGGTGTTATCTGTCTCTTGCAGTGCAAAACTTCTGAGTTTTAAGGTTAGGTGCATTGGATAGGTTTATTAGCATTGGACCCCAAGCCTCCATAAGGGTAGGCTGGTTTTGACGACTGCACCAGGCTGCGAGTAAGGCGTATTCAAAGAGGAGCAGCTCTTTTGAGCAACCTCAATAAATCTTTGTGTATCTGGAATACAATGAGATGGGGAATACGCCTCTGCGGAACCAGGCCAATCTTCCATTAAGCAAATTTTGCTGTGCTGGACTGATGCTAATTTGCAGTGCACATTTTGACGGGAAGAAACCATCATTTTAATTGAAGACTTAAGTCTCTCAGGCACTGCAATGCCACTTGCAGAAAAATTAACCTTTAGGCCACAACTTCTTGTTCTTTAGTCAAAAGAAAATACTTCTGGAAGTTTGATAAACCCTAGTTTAAGGAGAACACAGAACGGGCCTTTTATCTGCTTCCAGAATATTTACTAGCCTCAAAAGACTCTTAAATTGTAGATTTAATCACCAGTGTATAGAGTTTACAGAAAAGGAAACAAATCCTGCAGATCGGATATGTTTAGCACACTCACTGCCCACAAGACTGGTGGCCAATGTGTCTCTTTAAGGATTTGGTTTAAGGTTTCCTTACGTAAGAATCTTCCAGCAGCCATGTAAGCAGCAGTGGCAATGCAGCATAAAAATTGTCCAAACACCGTCTAGCATTTACTCCTATGACTGCACTGCAGCACTGGATAGAAATATATTGTTAATACATTTGTAAAACTCAAAATTTATTTAATATTGGTGTAATTGTTCTAAATACTGTTTGCTCCCATCTCTCAATCCTTCCTCACAAACCTTTCTGTTTCCTGTCCTCTATTCCCAGCCAAGATAACCCTTGCAAAAGTGAGCTTGGACTCTCTGGTGCACACCAAATCACACACCTTTTCATTCACCTCTCCCTGATCCCTGATATTTCTGGCTCGGTGCAGTCCTTCCTCTTTCCCAGACCTCAGTTTTCCAATACATCCCACCTACCTCAGCTAGTATTTGGCAGAAGGGGGGATGGTGGGAACTGGCAGCTGGCAAGCAGCAGCTCCCAGCAGATGCGCAGCACAGGGAAGGAAGGAAATTCTGCAGCAAATGGTGCAGATGGAGCCTGACCCTATTGTGTTCACTTGGCCCTGCCATTCAATGAACAAATCCTTTCCTTAGCCCTGAGCAGCTCTTTCTGTGGCTGCTGCAAACCCAAGGCTGGTCAACAACTCATTATACAACCGGACACTAAGAGTTTGCTTTCTTAAATGTCAGACTTGCCACAGGTTTAGTCTGAGGAACAATAGCTTCTGCACGTATGAAGACGTAACCCTTAGAAACAGTAAAATAATGGGAGATCGCTAGGAGCTACTTTAACAAGGTGTTAGGTAGGAGGCATTCCAGATGAAAATTATGAACTTGTTTTTTTTTTTTGATAAACACAGGTATCTTATTGCCACAGATTCCTGGCAAGCCAGGTGCACAAGCGCGTATTACACGTAATGTGCAACAAGCTGTGCAAGCAAGCGAGAAACAAACCAATAAGTCTAAAATCTAGCTTCAAAAAACACCAGAAGAGAGCTTTTATATTAAATCATAGTATTACACCCTTGCAAAATTCCCTTTAAGACAATTTATTAAATGATGTTTTCTATTCAGCCTTAACCTATAACTTCCTGTTTACTTAGAATTGTAGTATGTGGTTTATTTTCAGTCTTGTGTTTGTCTTCTTTTCTTTTCTTTCCCAAATTATTTCAACGACTTGTAAAAGCTGATAGGGAAGTTCGTTCCAAGAATGAAGTTAATGAAGGCAGCAGATTTTGTTTCCATACAGAGTTAGAAAACTGTGTCCATGGAAACAAAAAGAGAAGTAAAACCTGTGATTCCCCTTTTCTTCTCTGCTGTATGACGTGACAAGAAATAATCAGTGCAGTGATATCTGAGGACAAATGTTTTGTTGTAGCAACTCCAAGACATGAGGTGCCAGGAAACTAACATCAGACAAGCTCCAAATGATGACACATACCAAAAGGTAACACCTGCCATTTCCCCAACTACTGTGTCCCCGGCATGCAGGTTAGCGACCAGCATCCCTAAGCTATTGGTCTGTGGGTTTTTATTGGTTTTGTAGCTATTGCTTCTGTATAAAAACAGAAATTAGTTTTGATATCAGCTCATGGAAATATGTCATGATAGCTCTTTAAACCATGGGTTAATGCATTACCATAACTTAAATGTTGCTAATGTCCCAAACATGGATTGGGAGATTATCTCCCTCACACAGCTACTTACATTTTATTTGTTATTACAACCCAGAAGGTTACAGCACATTTTGTGATGATATGTCAGCAAGCCTGATCTGGGGTGACTTTTTTCACCATTTTTTTTCTTTTCCCAGATTTTTTCATTTTCTATTCAGAACTGTATGCACATACTAGTTCTCTCTCTCAGAAGAAAGCTATATTTGTAGTACATATTTTTAAAATCTTTATTTAAAGAAACACCATCCTAACAGGATAACTCCCCTCTTTTATTTCCCTCTGACATGACTCCCAACAGCCTTTTAACTTCTTTACTCTTCATTTAGAAACGTGGGCCTCCCATCCTTTTATTTTCCCAGAGAATACCGACGTGCTTTCCCTACTCTTTTCTAATAGGTTGGTTTTTCTGTATTGCTCTTGGAGCAGTCTACTGAATCTTCTCTGTTGCCACAGATATGTTAACCGCCTCTACTTTAATAACTTGTGGCAGCCCTTTCATTTGAAACCTATGCAGGTTTATATCCATTTGGGAAATTTGGAGGAACAATTTAGCAAACATAGTCACAGCTATGAAATATGAGTCACGTTGAGGTAAAATACACACACACCCCACACACACACGCATACTGGTCATGAACAGAGTGGTTTGATTTAATTTTAGCGACCAGAAGCTAAGTCTCCTCACCTGCTCCAGCTAGGGTTTTGCTCTCAAAACTTTCAGTTCTTCCAAATTGAGACTGCAGGGACCAAAGGCCCAAACTACATTTTGACCATTAGCAAGAAACTAAATGCTCAGACTCCAGAAGGCTACTACAGAGCTACTGGTTTTCTCTTCATTTTGCAGCTAGTCAACACAGTCCAGCCATTCCTTCCTTCCTTCAGCTGTCCTGGTACCTCCTATAACAGCAACCCTGCTCGTTTAAAATGCAGAGCCCATTTATCCAGCTGTACTCCCTGACTGCCAACCTGGTAGTGATCTGAAGCCTGACCCTATCTGAGAATAATTGGAATGACTTAGACAAAGTACAAGGCCAGCAAATGATCAGCACAGGAACATCAGTAAGGTCTTCTCTGATTTAAAAATCAGTCTTTTCTCATTCATCTGCCCAACTGACTAGAACTGAGTAGGAGATACTGAGCTATAGCAAAAGTGATGGTAATTTTCCATTAAATTATGCTGGGTAGCTTGCGCTAACTTAGTTGGAAAAATGCACTGTTACTTTGTCCTAGTCTGAAAAATCCCTAAAGCTGAGTCTAGAATTGGCAAGGCTTCAAAAGTATCTTCTAAGTGCACCAAAAAACCTGTCTACCCCATGGCAGTGATTAATTTCCTTTGCATAGACTTCAACATACCTCTCCTGAAAGAAACAAATGAGACAGATACTTACGCTGCAGCAAGAGCATATCTGGCTAAAAATGCTCCATAATCATATCTCTTTCAACTCTGAGCAACTTCATCTTTTAGTTATCTTTGTGATACCTTCTATAGCAAGGTTGGTATCTGTCCTTTAATGGAGATTACCTAAACACTTCTTCACACTATTTGAACATATTTATTTTCTAACCTCAGAGGGTCATTGCCTTCATTGCCATGTCAGAGATACCCAGAGTGGGTGCTAAACAACATATCTCCCAAACTGATAGCAGCATTAGTTATGCTACTGCAATGCTTCCCCTGGGCTAATTAGCCCTGATTCAGGGGCACAACACCGTGCTAACAGCTGTGCTGCTGCCAAGGTCCCCAGATAACTCACATGCAGAGCTAGCTCACGTACCTGTGCTATCTAGACAAATCTGTAGAGTAGTTTTTCCCTCGCACTCTATAGAAAACTTTTTAGAAGTCCAGGATTGTGAAGTCCTTGGCTTCCCTTTAAAATTCTTGCTGGCAATTCCTCCAATTAGTCATGCGTGACTTCATATTTAATAGCTATAATTAAACCGTAATTTATCCTGTGCTTTAACTGCGATCTACATGAACAGCTTTGCTTTCCCTAATAGGATAGTTACTCAAGTCAATAGTTTCCTGGCTATTTTCCATAGAAGCGACTCACATGGTAGAAGCAAGATTAACTTTCTGGAGGGTGCCGAAACATCCCTCATTCCAAAGGACGGTTAAAGTATTAGAACTTGTTTCTTTGCCTGGGGACAACAACAAGAAGTCTTCCTGGCACAAGAGCTTCATTATTCGTCCTAATTTTTGCTTTTTTTCAACTTGCTTCTGGTAACATATCAATTTCTTTGAGTAATTCTGCTTCCTACAGAGGAAAAAAAAATCTTTCATGTATCTATGCCTTCTCTTTGCCTTATATGGTGAAAATTACAGTAATGTTTTAGCAATGTCTTCACAAACAAATTGCCACCTTTTGGAAGTCTGAGAGCCTCTTTCAGATGTTTCCTGTTTTTCCTGTATTAAAAATGACTGATTTGTTACTGGTTTCTGTGCATTCTTGCATTCTGTTAGTGTCACCTGGTTTACAGCTATGCCACCATGTCACTGCTAAGGTGACACTCTGCTTAGGCCGACTGCTAGAAGGAGAGAGTGGTCTTGCCTAAAGAAGTGCAAACAGACAACAGAGATTGGGTACCGAAGGCCAAGCACACTACAAACTTGACTGTGACTACTCAGGAAAGTCCACTGAGAGCAAAGGGAGTGGGACCACGTCTCAAAGCATACCCAGTACCTTAACCCATAGAACATTCTGTCATTGTGCTATGGTGCTTGTTTTCCCATTTTTCTATCTTTAAGGTCATTCCAGAGAAGTTCCAATGTTTCCCTTTATCCCTTGACATTTGGGCCCTGAATCACGATTACAGCAATCTGAAAACCAGCTTTCAAATCTATCATTAATAATTTTCAGCAAAGGTACCAAGCACATAGAACACACAGTAAATACAAGAAAAGGAGAGTATTCTTGGGTTTTATTCTTGCCTTTTTTTAATCTTGCTGACTTTTTTAAATTCACCTCAAATTACTTACCCGTGTCTCCCCTGGCTGTTGGAAATGGGTCCTCCTCTAATTTTTTTCCCTCCCTGGCCAGTTCTGCTGGTTTTAGAATTCTCCTTCCTCTTTCTTTCCCCGTCTTTGGACAAAGTAGTTAACAATATTAAGTTAGAGATTTGCTTAGGCATGATTAGCCACTGTAATCTTGGTTTACTGTGATTGTATTGATCAATCACTTTTCAGTCTGCCATTTTTCTACATTTTCTTTGCTGGCTATAAAAACATGATCTGGCTGAGGTTGTTCCTTTGGCAGGCAAGGAGCAGAACATTACAGGATAAGACCTGATGTACTTTGGTTGATCAAGTGTCTATCTAGCCCAATCTACCAATCTTGATAATGGCTAGCAAAAGTTATTTAAGGAATAGCAGAAGCATATGCAATTAATTCAGTGGTCCTTCCCAGAGGTATCCAACCTGCTTCTGACAGTCAGCTTACAGACTTCCTCAGCCAGAGGTTTCATCTAAAATAGTTGGCAAAGGCTGTTCTTGCAAGAATTTGTCTGATCCCTTTGCGAAGACATATAAACTTTTGGCTTCCGCAATATCCTGTGGCAATGAGTTCCACTATGTATGTATGTGCTACATGAAAACAATTCCTTTTTTGTGTATGTTTTAAACCAAATCACTTCATTGGGTATGCTTTCATTTCCAAGTTGCTACAAATAGTGAATCACGGTTTCAAATTTTTCTTCCCTTCACTATGTCAGTTATTAGAACTTCTTTCATAGGCCTCAGCAATTTTTTAAGGTCAAATCCTCATCTGTTTAATATTTCTTTATCTGGAAGGAAGTGAATAAACATTTCCAAAAGGCATCTAAGAACACCTTGAGCAGACTCACAGAGTATTTGATTTGGGGACCAACTCTTAGGTTCAATGCACAGCCTCTCAGTTTTAAGACAGGTGGTGGTCCTCTGCATCACTCTCCAGCCATCCGTGTGGCTCACTTTTGGATGTATTACAATGTCTTTAAAGTCTGAAAAGTGTGTGGTCGCTTCGCAGCTTACCCTGTCAGAGGAGACTTGCAGCTGTAAGCTGTGTATCAGTGTCATTTAGCAAAAATATGTAAAGCACAGCATTGCAAGATCGTTCAGATCCAGCACACTGGAGCTCAACTGAGCTTTGGGACATGCAGGTAAGCAGCCAGGCAAGCACCTACTCAGCCATCTCTCTGTTACCACATTGCTTCAGAAAAATGTGTAATTACTCCAGCAAGCAGTTTTACATGATATGTAGGCAGACTGTCTGTGCTACACTTTAACAGCCTCCAGCTATAAATAACATTATTAGGAAAGCACATTGCCTTAGATGGAGAGAGCAGAGATAATCACCTTTCTGACTGTCTAGAAATATATTTAGATTTCATGTTTAAAGATTAAAAATAGACTCAACAAATGCATTCAGTTTTAGACATTGGGTTAAGTTTCTTACCCAAATGATACAATTGACACAATAATGCCAACAGTTTATTAAAAGTTTTAAAACTTATTAAAATGTGGGTCAAAAATCCGAGATCTTAAAAGGCTATTTAATTAAAAGGTGAAAATTAGGGCTGTGACAAATTTGTTCCAGGAGGTAAAACACAGCTGGCTGACACAGCTACTCCCCAGCTGTGTACACGTGTACATCCCTTCCGATGGACACCATTGCCCTGAACCTGGGACAGCTGAACCACCACAGATTTCAGCATGGGTTTCCACCTTGTATTGAGGCTGGTTTATGCAAAATGCCAGCCTGCAAATTCAGGCTGGTTTTGAGTGGGACATTCTGTGTGACTCCCTGCCATGTCAGCAATGTTATGGGCTAAAGCTGTGTCTCTGCTGTCCCTGTCCCAGGATCAGAGCGTGGGTTGTCCTACTTGGCGTGTCCTCCACTGTCCTCTTTCTGGAGCAAAATAGAAAAGCAGTGGCTGCAGCCTATCACTTATGTCTTTCTTGCTCTCATGTCTTCGTTTCCTGCTTCTTTAGGTGATGGGAAGAAATACCCTGAGCCCTGTGCCTCTGTTTCTGCTGTTGTGCTACTATGCCCATTTTCCCCTTCAAGCACCACTGGCCCATAGACATGCTGGTCTTCTGAAAAGGCCAAGTGTCCCACCTGACAAAGCCTAACCTGGACAGCCTGAGAGCCATTTGCCCAGCGAGCAACTTCCCAGGAAGCTGTGTAACCACACAGCATGTGGCTCCCTAATGGGCAGCCACTATAGCATACCTTCTGACCCAAGAAAGCAGGTATAGCTTTGTGGTAAGCTATATGAGCAAGTTTTTGCTGAAGCTAGGTTAACCCAGCCACCCTGCTCTCTTGCAGGGCGTGGATGTTGAGGCCACAGCTTTCACAAGCATTGTTAGGATGCCCAGAAAAGACTCTGCTGGGTGTCTGTGGTGGACACCATTGGGACCATTAAAGCCCTTTACGTTGTTTCTTTCAGTTTGGTCCACTGAAGGTCCAAGCAGCTTCAGAAACAGCAGCTTTGCTCCGAAGCCTGCCAGCCTGACCTGCGACCAGCTGTAACCAACAGCTGGCAGTCAGGTGGAATTTCACCAAGAGGATGTGCGTATGTCTGTGGAAAAAATTAATTGGCCAGCCTTATTGAACTAGTGAACTACCTGTCAAACTAGGCCAGCTAGGTTGGACTTCCACTTTCTGTTTGTAGAGATGCAAAATAAACACATGCATACACTGATCCACAACACCTTAGCAAACAAGCAGAGGACATAATTGGCCTGCAGCCCATACAGGATAATCATTCACACAGGATACCTGCTCCGAACACTCCTTGCTATAAATTTTGTTTTGGTTGTTTTTTTGACAGAAGGGCAATCCCACACCCAGGCACTCCCCATATGTTCTCAGCGAAGTTGTAAAACGAGCTCTCTGAGTCAGAAGTTACACATTGTGGGTAAATACACCTGATAACGACCCACAGCCTCCCCAAAGTCTGACGTTCTACAAGGATATCTGGTGTGGAATTTCATTGGCATACACGGTCATGTGTGAGTGCCAAATTCAGATGAGATCTCCCACGTGGGATAAATTATTTTTATATTTTATGAAACATATAAATAAGGTGAAAAAAAACATATTTTTTCTTCATCGTTTGGTTCATCTGAAATCAAATATTTGCACCTTCCGTTGATTATCAAATACTTGCCTCTGCTCATCATGTTCACCTAGCCAGAACGACTGGTCCTTGGTCTTCATGCCTTTCCAAACTTCATAGTAGCTGGCTTATTACGGTTGTTCATCTCAATTATTTCTTGAGAAGGAGAGAATGACCACAAAGAGAGATGTGTCTAAACATAGAAACACCGAAGACATGAAAAACACCTTTATGTTAATGGTTATATCACATGTATACAATATTAACTGAGTAGCTGAGAAAACAAGTTAAAAACAAACAGCTTCATTATAAGCTGGGCAGTAAACAGACAGCTGGCTTCTAAAGGATTTTCTGCTTCCTGCTGCTTTCCACATACGTAATGTTTACTTTAAATTTCAGCGGGCTTATGCAAACTGGACAGCTCTGCTAACTTCTGATTAGATTGTTTAACCTTCTGATGAATGAGTGGTACAAATCTCTCTTTGTGACAAAACCCAGAAGTCAAAGTATTGCAGACTCTCGCCATGCAGATTTGGTTCCTTAATTTGAACTCTAGTAGCTCAAGGTCCTAGTGTGATGGTGAAGAAAGAATCATCATCCTTGCTTACACACAACATTCAGCCAGTGGATAATATTTGACATGTGAATATTTTGTTTGTTTGATTCTCAAAACATCCACTTTGTGGTTGCTAAACAGGGAAATTCGAAGTTTCATAATAAGATCTTTCTCTAGTTAAACCAATTTCTCCCTAGATGATGAGGGTGTTTCCACACACTGATCAAATACAGTGCCTCTAAAGCAAGGTGAGTTACACAGTCTTTTTGCATAAGCATTTCTTATAGATTTTTTTTAGATTAGTTTTAGTTGCTATTAATTCCCATGAATATTCCCCATCTAATCTCCTTTCCCACTAGAGGCATGACCCAGCTCTTAGCAAAATAGATGGAAACCTTTCCATTAATTTCAGTGGGAACTAAAGTGATCCCTAAAGATCAATTAGCAGATCATTGTTTAGTTATGTGCAAAGCTCTGCTAGGGATGGATTTTACAACTGTTTCGTAAAGGAGCCATCCAGAAACTGGAAGTTTGTTTCCTGTAATTCATGGCCCCATTGGGTAATGCAGTAGAATGCATTATAAGTGCTAATGTGAGCACCAATATCTAGACAAATATCTCATTTAGTCACTGCCATCAGGGCCATTGAAAAGAACACCCCATAAATTCTTAATGATAAGTACCTAAAATAAGTGTCACTGAGACACACTGGGTCCGAGCAGAAAATAAACAACATACCATATTCTGAGATCTTTTTAGTAATGCTTAATTATTACACCTGAAGAGAGTACTGTCCTTCTTTTTGAAAGAAAAAATTTTTCTAAAGGTGACATGTACACAGATCATAAAATAACGTCTCCTAATTAGAGTAGATGTGAGGAAATCAGTGCAGGAAAAAGGCTGCCTCACGGTTTTGTACTGTGTCCCAGCTTAGAGAGTTAAAAACAGATTCCAATGTCCAGATAATCCACCTTTGTCCAGAGCCAAATACCAACACTTCTTGTGTTTTTTGTTAAATCAGTAATAGTATCTAAATAACATTTTGAAGAAATAATAGTTAGAGATGTGGAAAATAAAGAAGAAATCAAATAAAGTGCAATGTGTTTACCATGCCAGGTTATCCAGGTATCTCTCTGTGATAACTGTCTTTCAGGACAAACAAAAGGTGGCTAAATCATTTGAGGAGTATCACTGGGAAATTATTAATTCACACAGAAGTTTACTGCAAATATAAGTGAATAATGAAGAGGAGAAAAAGGGTAACGTTGAAAGGAGAACCTCTGGCTAGAGGAAGACTAGCGAAGGAGTTCCTAAAAGAGCAGTCAGGGCCCATCTTCTTCAATACTGTCGGCAGAGAATTTGACACAGAAATAGAAATGAGCTAATGAAAGCTGGTGACAATTCTTACTTGGAGGTATTTGTCATCACAGTGAGGGACAAGGCTATTTTAAAGGAAGAACTGGACAACTTTGAGGCCTGGAGTAATAGAAATGGCATAAAACGTAACGATGTTGGACTCGATGATCTTAAAGGTTCTTTCCAATGTAAATTATTCTATGATTCTACGATCATGATTGCAAAGTCTTTCGATTGCCAATAAGAAGATTTTTTGCTTTGGAAAGAAATGAGAGGGAGAAATACCTGAGACCATCAGTTGCTCACAGGATGATTATGATCCATCAATGTGACCTGACTGCGATGATGGCAACTGCAGTCCCCATAAATCCTTTTTCCAGGAGAGAAAAGAAACTATCAATGTCATTGTAACTGTGAAACCTCCTCTGTCTGTAGTTCTGATTGCTTGTGTTCAAGCAAGATGAATGCAAACTGAAAGAAATATAGTGAACAAAGTAATGACAAGAAACAGAAAGCGCTTAACTTGTCTAGCAAAACAAGAACAGTGAGGTGATATGTTTGCTGCACCTCAGGGGTAAAAGAAAGGAGAGAGGAAAAATAGTAGAGCTAGAGGACAATATCAGGATGATTAAGGCCAAGTATAAACTGGCCATGGCTGAACGTAGCCTAGAAATTAGGAAAAAAATTGTAACCAGCAGAAGGTTATGACCTGGAACACCTTTTCTCCTCTAAGTGTGGGGCCACATTTTTGCAGCAGAGCTTCATGTATTTTTAAAGAAGATAATATAATGTGGCCACTTGAGAGAGCAAAGAATTGTACTTCCATGCTAAAGTTTCATAGACATTGGTTTCAGTCTTCACTTCACTTAAAATCTCCTGGGATGTTTTTTATGAGTAGATAGGTGAATCTGGGTGATTCAGGGGCCCACCAGCCCTTGAGGCTGATGACTGGTTGCAGCAAGTTCAAGAACAGATTAGCAATCAGACTGCAAGCCAGAGGTAGGATGGTTGTAATCTTTGCCAGAATATTTTCCCTTCCTGTGGCACCACACAGTATGAAACGCTTGAAGAGATAGAACAAATTCTTTTTTCATTCCCTTCCCCTTTTCCCCATATTTACCTTAATAAATGTAGCCCATTACATTGACTGATGCATAAGTATTCCCAAAGGAGAGAAGCAGGGTAATTCATATCCTTGACTTATTCCTGCTGATAGTCGAATCTAGGATTATTTTCTGTGAACATTAAAAAAAATTTCCACAGGTAGAAACTATAGTGATAACAGTGTTTCTTCCATAAACACTTCTTGGTACCACCAAGGTTTCTGTTCAGATCTATATTTCTGCTAGGCATCTGTGTGGCTTAATTGTAAAAGCAAGAACTGTCTGAAGTTGTTGGAAGGATTCAGATACCGGCAGTAATTTTTGTCTGGTTTACTTTCATTTGCAATCTTCCTTTTTGCTGAAGGAATGTCAGGTGCTAACCTTCATGGTGTTGTGTGAAGTGCTGTTACCTTTGTTTTACATATGGGGACCTGAGAGACTATATAACTCACTGGAAAAAAAAAAAGTAGAGAAATACTGTGAAGAAATCACAAGCAAGATATCCCAAGGCCTGGAGTAGCATTCCAGCCATTGAATAACCCTTCTCTTTCACCCTGGAAAACTTCAGCTGAGGTTACCAGGGGTTCCTGCTTGTGAAAGGCCAATGAGATTCATGCCTGGAATAGAAAGTACACAGTGAAGCCACATATATTTCTAGTCTGTGCAGCTGAAATGACAAACAAAAAGCCGTCAATACTTCCTACGACATAGAAGAGATGTGGCTACAGAAGGACTCTTGGCACTCAAGCCCATTAATTTTGGCTCTCTGAATAAAGGGTTGTGCTGTCCTGCAAAAAAAGGCATTCTGTTTCTGTTGTAAAAGGGGCAATGTAGGAACGGAGACAGGCAAATACACAAGAGAGCTTAAAGAAGGGAACCTCTGACGCACTATGTGTTTCAGATCTTTATCATTGATTTAACTTGTCCGTGGCAAGGACCTGTTGTTTATAGACCTCATGTTCCTCTCTGATGAGTGATTTGGGCTGCGTTGATTTATAGAGTGAATGGTCTGACTATGTTTTTGAGTTATCTGCTTTGCCTGCTTGCCCTGTAGAAGCCACCAAGAAGCTTTTCCAGAGAGGTACTCTCTGTGGCTTCTCAAATTTTGGCTTATGTCCTCTGTTCAGACTTAAGCACCTATTAGAAATATAGGATAAAGTTATACTCACGCTGCTTTACTTTTTGGGACATAAGTCTGTCAGATACCTGAACATCCAGTACCAGCTGCTAGAGTTACACACCTCAGACAGGTAATCTAAACAGCCCACTTACTGAGGCAGTCATTTAGAGTTAGTTAATAAGAAACACTGAGATCAGGGTTGTGTTTGAAATTGCTTTTTCTTTGATAGTTAAGATCTCTGAGAGACATCTGCAAGGAAAGATTCTGCAATATCCTTGAGGTCCAAACCCCTAGATTCTCACCTCTGGACAGTGTGAATCTGCACTTTTTTCTTACGTGGTATCCCTAGAGAAGGAACCAATCTTTTCTATTATCGCCTAGTGGTTGTAGGATCTTTCTTTTTTGCCTGCAGAGGATTAGACCCATATCTCCCTTGTAAAGTGGGATTACATGGATAGGCAGGTTATTGATCAGCCTGGAACTGAGAAGACTCCTCTATCCCTCTGCTAAAGTATGAAGCAAAGAGGTAAAGCCTGGTGAGAAAGAGAAGGAATGACTCCATGGCATCTAGTAGTCAGTCTGTCCCTTATAGGCAGAGAGCTCTGGAAAGCTGGTGGAGTGCCAATGCTACTAAGGCATTGCAGTCCTGGGCCCTTGCTGAAGAGTGGCATCACTGACAAAATAGATGAGTCTTCCTGCAAGTTGGGTTTGAAACCTCTCATGCTGAGAAGGGCTCCAGATCTTCTAGAGAAGAAATACAAGCCACTACACAAAAGCTGGATTCCTGAATGCTTAGCTTTTCAAAAGAAAGTGGCCAGCAATGCTTTTCTGAGCATCTTCATGCTACCAGCATACATTAAGGATGCTCTGAGCATGAGGTGTTCCCCAAGGAACTTAGATGATGGAACAGCTACTGCTGGTCTCAGATGAGACCTGCAAGTCCTTTTGCTCGAAAGAGATCTCTGTGACAAAGCACAGACATATAACTATAGGCACCAGGAAAATTTCAGGCTAAAGAGGTAAGCGCATACCGAGATTAGCAGCTTTTTCTACCAACAGGGTTTTCTATCATGATTTTAGGTTTAGGCTCCTCAGAAACACTTCGTTCCTGCTTTAGGATTAAAATCCTCTGCAGTATATAGGCCTCGCTCTAGTCACATGCATTAGCTGTAAAGTCCAAAAGCAAAAATAAGCATGAATTTTCAGCTTTGTCCACACACAAATATTCATCAAAAATGCAAATGCAAAAGATCTCTGGAGGCTGTTACTCTGGATATGCACTGTGCCTGTTTTTGGACCCTGCTGACTTCACATGCATGTAACTGAGAACAGATCTTCACCATGTGTATCAAAATTGCTTTGTTCTATATGCATTAACATCAGTTAACTCACTATAGGTGACTTAAGTATTGAAGGTATAAGTGAAGCTAAAGTGGTAAAATAATGTGTAACACCACATTGTTACATACCCAAAAAGTCTCTCACCTTAACTGTTTGAACTCTGCCCGTTCTGGTGTCTCCCAGACAGCACAGGGACATTCCTTGTGAATACACCAACCTGGCAAGAAGGCATAAAGAAATCACATTTAGAGGAAGTTCCTTTTCACCCTGGTCACACTACATTTTGACAAAAAAAAAACTGGCAGAGACCAGCTTTGAGGAACAGCTTCGCCCTGCTTGGCAGCTGCGTTCTCTGTGCTGGCTGCCGGCAGAGCTCCAAGGTGATCTCACCATCACCTTCTCTTTGGCCTCATTTCCTGAGGAACCTGAGCTTCTCTATTCATGCTGTCTTTCCCTTTGTATCTCAGTTTGTCTGTCATTCGCCTCCGACCCTGGTAGCTTTCAAATCTGACAGCTGCTGACAATCACATCAGGCAAAAAGGGAGAATTTCCGATGGGAGATGAGTTCCTACAAGCCCTGTGAAAATCAACAGGTGGGTAAAGGAAAGCAACTAATGCAAATTAGATAAAACAGAAACAGAGAAAAGTTTCAGTATGAGGTCCACAAGACCTTCTGGCTGGACAATCACCATGCATGTGTCTGCTTTCTGATCAGCACGTATATAGGTCACAGCATCTGCAGCACTGTGCTACCTCAGCCCGTAGTTAAGGGACATGGGCATGAAATGAGGTGAAGAAAAAATGGGGAATTAGAGGAAATAGGAGTAAGTAAGAATTAATGTGAGGATGTGCAGCAGACATGAGGTGACTGGGGAAGTCTTACAGACTTTTGAGGGAAACTGTGATTATCATGGGAAAGTCAGATGAAAATCCATAGGAAGTTGGGCTTCCTTGTTCTGCTTCTCGTGAAACAGGATATGTGATGCATTTAAAACCAAACCAGCTCAAAGTATAGTGGCAAAAATGCAGGTCTTCAGAGTATAGCCAAGCTACAATTTCGTTAGATACTGTCTTCATTCCAGACTGGGCCAAAGTGGACAGCAGAGGTAGCTGTGCCTGTGCAGTAACCATATTCAGAGTGAAAAGGGGCTTGCAGCTAAGCTTGCTGTGTAGCTCCACTGCTGCAAACCAAGTATCTGAGTTTAAACTAAGGAAACATTGGCTGCATGGAGCACTAAATGTTATTTTTGAGCATAAATGATGCCTTTGCCATGGATGAAACAGGCCTCCATCAAAGACCAACAGCCGTCTCCACTGTCACAGACTTCAGCTTCCTGTTTGCTGCCAGCATCTGATCCTCTCATCATTCATGCTGCATATATGCTCGCTCACTCTCAGGCTCCCTTCTGAAGTGAAATGACTAGTTTCCTTGGAGAGGAAGCCTGGATGCAGTTGACAGAATAGTTTGCTCCAGGCTCCGCTCCAGACAGACAAAATGGACTTGGACTGCAGCAGGTTTAACTCCCTCAGCCCGTGACAGTTGTCTGATGTTATTCCAATAGGCCTTGTGTCCTCAAATCCCCTACGTGCTGTCATGGCACGCCACGAGCAGGCAATACACACTTTGAATTAGCAAATCACAAATGCTTAATAATAAGCTCTCAGGGCCATATGGGGCCAGAGGAGACGGGGGCCAAGAGCTATCCCAAATCCAGCCACACTGCCCTAAAAAGAGCAGTTACTCCCGAGCAACGTGGAGCAGAGTCATCTTGCACCACTTGGCCTGGGGTCAGAGACCACCCTTGGGGCAGATGCCCTGGTAGCACAGACACAGCCCCAGAGAAGTCAGGGCAGATGCCAGAGCCCCCAACAGGAGGACTTTTTGCTGGGCTCATGTCAGGCTTACTGCTGGAATTTTAACTATTCACACTGATAGGTGCCACCCGTCGCCATCAGCTTTCACTCGGGAAACTCAGGCGGCCCCTCCAGCCCTTCTCCTCAGAGGCCGGTTAAAGTATTCTCTCAAAATAGATAATGAGGTAATAATTTTATTTTCCTAGTTGCTTAAGGAGAGTGTTAGAAGGGTTAATCCAGGGATCAAAGGTCTTTGTTAGCAGAGAGTCTTTTGAATCCCATGTGTGCCGGTCACAAAAATAACACAGAAAGTGTACAGATCTGAAAATGACAGCCAGGATGGAAACCAAATCAGCCACCACCTTCTAGTGCTGTTTAGTGTGTTTTAAATGTTTGGGTCAAGTTTGATTTCACTGGTTTATGTAATTTGTTGTGGGATTTAGACAGCTGCTGAACCTTTTCATGCAAGTAAAACTTTCCAAAAGGGCCTTAAACTCCAGTGACGAGTACAGTTATTTGTATGTCAACTGCAGCTTCTATTTATAGGATGATGAAAATATCCCCCAATCAGTAACTCTCTAAGAGACAGGCATTTCATAAAAATAGATTATACAAAATAAACAGAGAAGCAGGCATGTTTTAGGTTAACAAAAACATTGATATTCCAAATTCTCCTCGTAACCCTTATATTTAAGACATTGGTAAATTCAGATAGTAAACCCATTCAGACACAAACAAACACACCAACTGTACATAGGATAAGGATTTGGGGTATTCAGGGAAAGGGAATGTTAATACATCCTACGGTGAATGAAGACAAATATAAGCAGAGGTTTTTAATGACTCACATAAAATTATATTAACCACTTTCTGTGATGCCCAGTAGAGCCTGCATGAAGGCACTTACAGAGGTGTATGTGCTTTTAAAGCGTGTTGATTTAAGACCTGATTTGTTTGAAGACTGACTTGAAAGAATTTCAAAGGATGTAGCTTAATTAAAAGTATTCCAAACTTTGCATTCCTTGCAAAACCTTTTGACCTCTCACGACATTTAATGCTTGAAGGTGAGGAGTTGACTGACTGCTTCTCACTTCACCAAAGGCACTCCTGATCCTTCCCCCCATGCAACAACCATCATTAATTGTTGATAGGTGCTCATTACACCAACCTAAACCGAGCATCTAGAGAAGTGGCAGGTTAGTGTGTTGCAGGCACCTACTGCACCGGGGATATGTTTTCCAGCTGTGTGTCAAACATAGCTCATCCTTTCAAAGATTGCAAGAAGAGAGCATGCCCACGAAGGTCTGCGCCTTGCAGCCGTCGCAAAGTCTGGCATTCCCACCGACAGAGCAATCAAATGGAGCTATCCATTAACAGGCCAGCAAGGAGTCATTAGAGGGACTCCGCTGACCCCCGCTGCCTCCCGTGACGGATGGCCTGCTGTCACCTCCTCCGAGGGGGCCTCTCACCATGCAGGCTGTTTGCATTCAGTCAACACTTTGCTTTTGTAGGCCTGTGGAGCCAAAGATTGCTAGACTTTTGAACCCCAGGCTAACTTCTGTCTGGCTACAGCCTCATTTTCTGGAGCCAAAATCTTTTTTAACAGCTACACAATAACAAGTAATTAGGGTAAAGTCTGCTAATCTTCTCCTTTGGGCCTGGAGGTTGTGTATTCAGAATCCATTGGGGTGAAGGTAGAATTACTGCCATCAAAGCCTGAGCTTACTTTGTAAAAGGGGTTGAACTTTAGGTCAAGGAAATGTTAACTGGACAAAGAGAGATCAGGGCAGATAGTGTTAAAATTGAAACTGTCCCACTGAGAAAATGCAGAATTGACTGCTTTTGCTCTGGAAACTAGGTGAATGCAAGATGTGAAGGGAAGGCTAGAGTATTTCTTTCAAAAGGTGAAAGCATATTTAGCAATAAAGGATCTTTTGACTTACTTTAATTTGGGAATTTATTTTAGTCTCTTTTTTCAGTAAGACAAAAGTAAAAGATCCATTTTTTTACGTCACCTTGTATTTGGGCCACTCTGTTTCCTAAAGCTGCTTGATTTACCAAATTAAATAAGCTATTTCTTGAATATCTTCACTCTCTCTCTCCCAAAAGCCCCAGCGCAAAATTCATTCGAAATGGAGAGGTTTCTGCTCTTGACTTAAGAGTCCTGAGGACAAATGGGACTTGCTGGGTGGCCAGAAGGATAAACAAGCCCAGACTCACACGTAGAGTGGAGGAAACATGCTCCAGAAGAGAGAGGTGTCCATGCAGTATCCTGGATATAGCACGAGGCTGGTTTTTGTGCCTCTGCTGCTTGCACATAGCGTAGGTTGAGGAGAGATTCCAGTGTTTCAAGGGATTAGAGCCCAACCACTGAAAATCTTTAAACATTCAAAATAAGGTCACAGATTTTGTCTGGAAATCCATCACAGAGCAGGGCAGCCCTCATTCCACAGCGTGGAGTCACTCCAAAATTAATTCCGCTCGCTGCCGTCAAGGATAACAAATACACTGCTACCCCCTTGCCGGTATCAAAGCTGACAGCTCCGACAGGATTGGCGGCACTTTGTTCTCCCTCATCATTGCGAGCAGGCATTTGCCTGCTGCTGCCAGTGGATTTTGAGTCCCTATATGGGAGCAGAAGAGTGGAAATGTTGAGGCCAGCTATTTCCCATGCCAGGTCCCGCTGGGGTCTGCCACGGCACCCTGGCCATCTCCATCACTTTCGGGAAATGGACGGAAATGCTTCGGCTGACACAGGGGAGGGGTATCTTTGGAAATCCTCTGTATGTGATGGCAATTAGCACAGCAGTGGAATTATCTCACAGTTCAATTCTCAGGGCAAAGATGCATTTAATGGTGCTGCAATTGCCAGCTGATTAAGCCAAGCACAGTAAAGCAGATACGGCTTTCTGCTTCCAAGCTGAGCTGTCAGAAGGATCCTCTCGTGGGTCCTCTGCAAAGTTGAAGGCCCCCGGAGTAGCTGGTACTGGTACCATCATGGCAGAAAAAGTGTTTTGTACAAGCCTAATGGTAGGAAGAACAACTCTCAGCTCTGTGGTGGGACTTAAAAGCACAGGAATAGAAACCTCCAGCCCCCATCTTCCTCCCAAGGAGGTGGCATCCTAGAGCTCTCTCCTGGGCTGTGGACAGAAGGAGGCTTTTCAGTCTCTCCAGGACANCCAGTCTTCTTTAGTTCCCTGTCATTTTGTTAGCATTTCCCAGGGGGTTTAGGAACCCCAGACTGGCATTACCTTCATGAAAATGTAAACTTTCCCCATACATGAGCTAAATGAAACAGGTCTCAGCAGTAATAGCTTGCTTTTGTGATGGATAGGTTTTTAATATATTTCCTTTTAATTACCTCAGAGTAAAATAAATTAGTGGTGATGACTAATCATGCACACAAAGCAATTTTTTTCTTTTGAAGCATTCTTCTGACATGGAGATAGGAAATGACAAGTGCATTTTTATGTTAATTATGGCCATGTTGAATTATCTTGGATAGATGGCACAACAACAACGCTAAAATCCACCAAAGTGAAGGGCGCCTTCTTTTCTGAAACCTTTCACAGCACCAGTGTCCACGGTGCAACAGACACTGGGATATGTTTCTCCAAGGATCAGATTAGAATTAGCTGTTCTCTGCTGGACTAGCTGCAATGCAAAACCCAGTTAACTTTTGACTGGTTTAAATGGCTCACAGGTTAAACTAACCAGCGTAACTGCACCGTGAAGCAATTCTGTATTTGTGTGAATATAACAAACTGGTCTTTAGTCAGATACCTCTCAGACTGAAATGCAAACCTGTCTCCTAATTCAAATGCCTCCATCCATACTCTTTTCTGGTTTAACTCTTCAAAATGACATTTTGCAGCTGTCAGTGAAAACTGCCCATCAAAACACCACACAATACTTCTTCAATTAGGACAGCCTTTGATTTTAGAATACGATTTATAAGCACGTGTGGCTGTTACCTAAAGGTCTGTTCAAAATGGGAAGAAAAAGTAGACAGAAAATGATGCTGCAGAATAAAAGCCTTCTTCCTTGAAGAACTCGTAGTTTTGCACATGGGTGTTACCCTGTTGGATAGATAGAATGCTGTCTGGGGATCTTGCAGGCTGTTTTTTTTTAGGAAAGAAATCAAGTGTGTGAGTCCAGTGCGCCTGTGGTACCATCCATTTTAATTCTTGAAGATTTTTTCCATGAACCCAAGAGAAGGGAGTCAGTTTTGTTGCTCAGAAACCCCTGAGTCCGTCTTTCCAATTAATTCTATGCCCAGACACGGGGGCCATAGTTGGATTTTATAGCTAAGCCAATCTCAGCTCAAGCTAATGTCAAAAGATTCAGTTCTGTACATGCCTCTATTGCCACTAATTGCATCCTCCGATCCCCAGCATTGCACTGTGTCTGACACTTTTCCAACCTCATGGTGTGCTGCATCAGGGCTAGATCACCAGAAGAAATACTGGTAGGTTTTGCGGTTTTGCAGACAGGCAAGTGCTTTTGACAGCAAAAGAAGAAACAAGAGGACACAACTGAAAACTCAGGAGAAGGAGAAAGGGAATAGACTGCCTTTTCAGAGGCATCTGATCATCTGATTGCCTGGCCTAGCACCATACTGTACCCTGCACCCTGCACCCTGGCTGCCTGCTCCATCTCAATGTGATGACCACGACTGCTTCCCTTGTAGTCTGGTGACTTTTTTCTTTTCTGTACAAACAACAGCTTGCCCATCGTATTCTTGTCCTTGCACGCACAGACCAAGCAGTTTAATACTGCTCAAGCTTTGTCACACACTCCTTGCCTCAGGCCATAACCCATGCCTGCTTCCTACCATCTTTGTATAAAAAAGCATTTATTAAACTCTCTGGTACTGTGTCCGAAAGAAGCAAACCCACTGTCTTGAGCCAGGTCTATGATTACCAACAGATCAAAGACCTGACTGACAACAACTGTGACTTCTAGGCAGGCACCCAAGATATGAAAACAGCTAGAAACTTCTACAGGGAATGAATCAATCGTCATCATCACTGTAGGTAGAAGGCGCAAGGAACAGAATCATTTGACATTCACTTTGGAACAATACAGGTTCCTTTCTATGTTTCTTGAATAACAGTAACTCACATTTACAGGAATACATTAGAAATTCTATTTTTCCTTTTTTTCCCCAAGTAATGGCACTCAACCGCATAGCTCCTGGGCCTGATTCATCACTGTATTACTTCAGCTTTATTTCTGGGGCTCCATTTATAGTGCTGTAACAACATGAGCTATGAGTCCTGTCTGTGATGCTCTTGAAAGTAAAAGGGTAGGATGGACTTTTAAGTGGCTTGTGACTTAGGACTGAGTTGCCTAGGTCCCCCATTTGATGCTCCTCTATAGGACCAGCTCCCCAGGGTGTGAGGGCTCTGTACTTCCCAAACTGCTTCTTCCTCCCTTACGCTGAGCAGCCAAAACACAAGGGCATTTAGCTCATTAGTTAATTCTGAAAATTCTAGTAATGTGGGAAATCTCCCTGCTCAAGAATTCCTGGCTTCTTCAATCATTAGTCCATATTATCAATTATTATGCAGCCTGCAGTGTGCGATGTTTTCACAGCCAAAAGAATGCCCCAGTGTCTGATTTTGCCAATAGTTAAGCATGTGAATAACTTTACTGACAGGAATAAGCTCATTGAACTCTGTAATGAAACTCAGCAATCCAAGGATGTAGATAAGAACTGTCATTCTGGAATACAGCAACATGCATGTTATTTAAGTCAAGCTACACACTGTACCTGGCTGCGCAGGACCTAGGAAAAAAGGGAAATTTTCTTTTGACCACAGATAACTACTGTATTTATTATTAACATCACAATAATGCCCCATAGCTCTAACCAGCTCTCATTAGCCAAGGTACTTTATAAACATACCAGATGATCAAATCCTTGCCAAAGGAAGCTTACATACACTTTGAAGCATAAAAAATGAGAATCCTGTTAATTTTATTCCACCATAATTGACAGGGTCTTTTAAAACCTTAACACTGTAATAACAAACTGGGGGCTTGAGTGTAATCTCTGCTACTCTTGTGTACAGCCACAGGAATGCCATTCATTTAGATCTCGTCAGAGAGGTTGAAATATGTATTGCTGTCATGAAGCAAAAAACACTATTAGAGGGATATTATTAAGGTTGCAATGTTGAGCACTTTGAAGCTTACAGAAGAACTTCTGTGCCCACGTGCCACCTGAGACACCTCAAAGCCTGTAAAGTTTAACTGCCGATGAACCCCAGAAAGAGCTACATTTTCTCATTGCTTGCCTTTCCAGCAACACCACCCTGGTACCCCGCTCCCTGTCAGCTGGCGTGCATTTTCTCCTCTGTCTAACCCCAAAACTGTTCTTAGATGACTGATCTGATCCATATTTTTCCCAGGGAAAACAGGGATGTAAAGAGTATTTATACTGCACAGAGCAGAGACACTTGAGCTAGCTGCGATCGGTATTGCTCAGGTACAGAAACAGTGTAGCTGTGCAAACAAACTTACCAATTTTGGGGCAGACTTACTGCACAGTCCTCTACCCCACTGACACAACATCACATATCCCCTCCCTCTTCCCAGAGGCAGCAATGGCCGGGGAGTCCCCCCCGGCACTGCCCCCCTGGCTTGGGGGAAGCCTGCACCTCCGCTGCTCAGTGGGGATGGCATTACCGCAGGCTGCTCAACACCAGAAGCCGGCTCAGATAAATTTTATTGCTGCTAACTTATAATGAAAGCTCAAGATGCAGTTGCTTGGCATGTGCAAATGACAGTCTTCCAACTGCTCAAATCTTGGGCAAACCAAGCTTCTGGGAGAAGAAGCGCCAGGTGCGTTCCTGACATGACCTGCCAGATTTCATCTCCCTTCCTCCAGGCACAGAGCACGGAAGCTGTTCAAGGCAACAGTAACAGATTTTGTTACACAGACAAAAACCAAGACATTTTCATCAGAAAAAAGGGCCAAGTCTTTTAGGATGACATTTTCAGAGGGATATTCTCTTTTCTTTTCATCTTTATAGATCAGCCCAAGGCATTTATATTCGAGTCCAAACAAAGTCTAGCAAAGTTGTAAACATCTGAAAAGAAAGTCCTCTATAGGAGGAAGCGCTGGTCCACCTTAATAATAGACGTTGCTGTCTGCTCTGACGGTAATTTGCAAACATAAAAAAGCTTTTGTTCACATACAGCAGCCTGCAAAATTTCACTTAAAACAAAAAAAAAAAACTGTGTGAGGGCTTGTAAAGGTGTGTGTGACAGACTAATTCATTGTTCTTGTTTTGTATTCCTAGAAATCAGACACATTTTGTCTGTAATAAAAATCCTGCGCTGAGTCCCAGCGTTACTGAATTCCTAATGCTTAAATGGAATACGAGCTCAGTGATGGGCTTCAGCATGGGCTGAATTTCAGCCCAAATGAGAGGTGCAGCACTACATTTCTTCACGGAGAGCAAAGTTGGTCTAGAAACCCCTCGAATGTGGAAGAAATACTGACACAGAAAATGCAACTTAGACAGTAATCAATCGAGCAATAGCTGAACTCTCACTGATCTTGAATTATAATTTTTTTATGTGTTAGTAGGTCCCCAGGACACTAAAATTATCATTTTTTAAAATAAGGAGAAAAGTTCTCTCTCACCGCATTGAGATGTTTTGACTTTCTGTCTCTATGCCTAATTCAGAATCTTATAATATTACTGTACGCAGGAAAAAAAGGATCTACAAAAAAACAATAATGTCCATAATGGTCTCTATATAGAGGCAGATAATGTCTTCAAGGGGCTCATTATGACCACCGGTCTGTGGCAGAGTATCCACTGGTAGTCTTGGCTGCTATGCTGATTTGCATCAGATGAGTGTCCAACCCATCAACCGAACAGTTAATGTGTTTTCACAAATACTAAATACCAGTGCTTCCAGTCTGTTTTTGTAAGGACATCATTTCCCAGCAAAGGGAAAAAAACGCCACCTTTAAACTATAAAACTATAAAGCACTTTTGCCCTGAGTAAACCAAGTGTCAGCCATCAATCTGTTTTTCAGATGGCTTCACTTGCAGATGGGAATTTATTTCCTACAGAGTTGAGGTCAGCAGGAAAACAAGATGAAAAAAGAGACTTCCGTAATGCCCCCAAACATGTCTTTAACTGAAAAACAGAGAAGTTCATTAAAATAGAAGTCTTGGAGTTAAGCAAGGGCATTGCGCATTTGGGAAGGTGGAAGATCTCGGCAGCAGGACTTTCCGAAACACTTGTGCCTCCAGTGAAATGAGCAAAGTGCTTCACCATGGTCTCCACATTATGGTAAACAGACCTCCCACATAGTATCATTTTATGTCGCTGGTATCTGCAGTGCTGGAACCGCCTAGGGATGGGAGAGCGCCAGCATTTCTGCGCGCTTCCTGCGTCCTGGGGATCGCAGCTGTGAAATAGAGCAGGGCGCACTTTCCGTTGCATCTTTCAAATATAGTCCTGAATGCAACTCCTGTCATTAAGAAATATTTCCTAAACAGACTCCATACCCCCACTTTCCATCTGATAATCATCTCCTTGTGTTTGTGGTAAGTCAACATCCTTCATCTTTGCCTTATGAGGAAAAGCTATGGCTATGAGTGCTCCAAAATTCCCTCAGCACTTGCAGATCCCTACGATAACAAACAACAGAAAGCATCTAACACGCTTTTTTTCCTTTCCTTACAGAGACAAGCACTTTACTCAAAAGAGAGCAGCTCCCATACCAGCTTTCTGCCGGTGCTATCTACTGAGCTACAGCACACACTTATCTCTCAAATTTGGCAATGAGGAAAGGAGACACATGATGCAGCACCATCCGTTCCTGGCTGTTGGGGGGGGGGAGGAAAGGGCAGAGTGCGTATACCCAATGTCACCACACGCCATGAGAAAACACCAGTGGGCAGCCTTTATATCCCTTTGGCTATGAGGCACTCGGAGCAAACTTGGCCACCTTCCTTGAATGCAGCATCTCACTGGAGTCCCAGGAGTCACTCATAAGTGCCGCTGCGTGATGGAGGGGTCTGGCCCCACACTTGTATTCCTGGGGTAACTGAGCGATGCTGGACATGCACACTCAGGGTCTAGGAGAGCACTGAACTGAGCTTAGCAATTTGTTCCACCACCCTCACTCGGGCAAAGCTTTTGGTGATTTATAGCGGTGTGGAGAGAGGGCCTAAGCTGTAGCCTCGTTTAAGTGTTCACATGCAATTGTCTTTCCTCGAGCTCTGAATAAAGTGTCATCACGCTTCTCACCAGGGAAAAAAAATTGGATAAGCTTTCCAGAGAAGCTGAAGAAATGCTCTCCAGACACACGATTGTTAAGCCCAGCTTCGGTTTTGCTAGCAGAGCCGTCTTTGGCGGCCACATTTTCAGTCTCGCCCTGTTCTCCTCACCACTTCCCGCTCCTCAAAGGGGGGTCAGCGCCCTGTGACACTGGACGGCCTCGAGGACAGGCTGCTGCCTCAAGCACACCTTCCCTGTTAGCAGCGGCAGCGTGCTGGGTACTATATAGAGAGGACCCAGGGAAGCCACGTAGAGCCAAACCTACACAGCACCAGGGAACGGAGATGGGGTCACCTGCTAGGAAGTGGCAAGAGGACAGCAGTGGTATTTCCTTACTTCTTCCTCTCATATAGCCCTTTCCTATAGCTCATTACAACTGACAGAGACCATGAGGCTCGTCCTGTTTTTCCCTGTGAAAACAAAGAGGAACAGGGAGGCTTAAAGCTGGGAGAAAGTGGAGTTGATTTAGGAAATGTGAGACTAACAGGAAAAAGAGAGAGGGTAAGAAAAGGAAAGAGAAGTAAGAAAGGACCACGGAGCTTAGGAAAAGGTCTGTGGAAGAACAGAAGGCATAGGAGGAAGAGCAGCACTAAAAAAAAGGATGAGAAAGAGAATGCAGAGAGAGAAAATTATGGCTACAACAACAAAAACCAGAAAGAGTTGGAAGACATTTTGAAGGTGGCCATAGAGTGGTGTGAAAGGGTGTGAGCGGGACAGAGGGAATGCAAGAAGGGGAACCAGCACAATGAGCTACACGATGTTATTGCACAGAAAATGGAAAGCAAAGTGCTAATGTGCACCCAAACACTGAGGGGAGCCTTGGCCTTACCAGAGCAAAGGGGACATGGATGCCACGGGATACAATTTCACCCTTTGTGTTAAAGGCACAGATGGGTTGTGTGAGAAAGCTCTGATCACTCCTGAGGGTACAGTTTTCCTTCTTAATATCTCCATAGCTTCTGAAGGAATTCAGTACCTCACACTCCTACATTAGAATATGAAGCAGGTTGCGATTTTTTTAGCTGCAAAGGGGGGATATTCCACCCCCCTTTCCCCTATACACATCAGGCCTGTCCCTACAGGCACAAAGGATTTATTCTTCCCTTACAAATTACTTTACCAGCTGAGGAACTGCAATAACTGCCAAACCCCCCAGAAGCCCAAGACCTCTGCCCCATCCCAGCAAGGACTGAAACAAGGGAGGGGAGAGAGGAAGGGAGTTATTTTGAAACAAGTGTTGGGGGGCAGGGGGGGACGACGGACGACACAGGACTGCAGGAGCAAGCAGAGCCCGGCTCCGAAAAGCTGGCAAGTGCTTGAGTAGCGTGAGCCATTCCCTTCACCATGCCGGGGCAGAGTTACCCAGGAGCCTGTGTGGGGAAGGTGAACATTGCTGGTGAGAGCCCTCACCGCTTTTCCCTTCCAACCATTTGTAATTAAGAGCTGGCCCATAAGCGGGTGCGAACAGCCCCAGCAAAATCAGAGCTTGAACATGGTTTTGGTTTGGCTCCAGTTCTGGTTTGGGTTTGCCTGTGACCAAAGTTGTTCTCGCCCAGTCCTGGTTCAGGCTCAGCCAAGGTTTCTGACTAACAGCCTTGGTTCAGGCCTCGCTCGAGGAAAAATCTGGAATAAGTTTTCTGCCTGACTCTGCTGTATGTGTGTGTGAGCAAAGCTGGTCTTCTTTGCTTGCTTGTCCCAAAAAATGATGAATTGCAGAAGTACCCATTCGGTGTTAGTCATCCGGTGAAGCAGGAAGGAAGCAGGAAGCCCTTGTGAGCACTAACTTTTCAAAGCCGCTCGCAAAGCAAGCCAAGCCCCCTCCTCCCCTCTGCAACATCGCTGCACGCTGCTCTGTACCTCCTCACCTTAACGGGCACCCAGTCACAATTAACATTTGCAGCTCATTCAGCCGGAAATATTCACCCGGTGCAAACAGCTGAGGCATTCGGAGTCAGCCCTTTCTCTGAGCAAGGAGTATGAAAAAAGGATGGGGATGGGGAGGCGGGGTGGGGAAGAGGAGCCCTACACTTGCTGAAGGGGAAAGGTCCGGATTGCCCTCAACAGGTTGAGTTCACGCTGTGACCCTGCCCGGCTTCCTGCTATTCAGATGTGTTACTTCCCCTTTGTGGTAATGGCCTGTGGCAGCCGGCCAGAAAACGCTATTAATTTCAGAAGTGGCCTGACAACAAACCCACAGCGAAACGAGAGGAAGTGGCGGGGAGGCCATCTGTTGACTTCAGCAGAACAGTAGGGACGCAGAGCTATGTAGGTTCTACAAGGAAAGCAGATTAATAATCCACAAAGAGGAAACTGGCTAAAATTATCCGCAGACCATATTAAAAAAAAAAAAAAAAAAAAAAGAGGGAGTCACTTGAGCTGCAGCTGGACAGGAAATTGCTAGAGCTGCTTGCAAATCTCCACTTTGAACAGAGCAGCACAGGGAATGCCAAGAGCGGAAACCGTTCAAAACTGGATTAGCACAAGCCAAGTTTAACTGCAACCCACTTCTACTTTCACAGTTTATGCACTCGATCTAGGCCACTACTGCATGAGACACTGACTCACTTTTTTCCCATGTTTTGTTTGCTTCTCATTTCACACGCTTGCAGTTTCTAAAATTACTTGAAAGGCGCTCCGGCTGCCAGGAGTTCTGCAGAACCCCCAGCCGACAGCCCCAGCTGCCGCCATCAGCCCACCACCCTGGTACCGCACGCAGGTTTTGGCACCACCCTGCCTTGGGCCACTTCTCATCAGGAAGGATGTTAATGAAAACAAGTTGCAGCAGGAAGTGTTTTGCAATCGCTATAACCCCCCCCCCTTTTTCCTTCTGCAGAGACAGGACTACTTGAAGGCTCCAGAGAGGAAATATAGAGACTTTTCCTCCGTGCCTTCACCTGCTACGTTGTAACGTGGCTGAACAGAGAAATCATTTACAGGCTGCAGACGGCTGATGGATCTCTGTGAAATGAGTTCCTGCCAGACAGATAAGGAGAGCATGAACCCATCTCCTGGCATCTGTAACAGAGTGGCCAAAACTTGTAAACAAACCCAGAAAACAGCAGCTCCTTACTGTTGGGGGGGAGGAATCCTTACGGGCTAGGGTCAGGTGCATCCCTGGGGTAGCAAAGGAATGCCAGAATATTTTGCAATTAACATGAAGGCCTTCAAAAGCATTTCCTTCACCAGAGCAAGACAAGAATCCAGCACCATGCACTGTTTATTCATTTAGGCACCAGTGGACCAAAGGGAAAATCAAGGCTTTATTGTCTCAGGAGCTGTACAAAAGCTATTGAAAGCAATCATTACCTTTAAACATAACCATATGTGTATGTGCAATTAACCACACTCACACAGAGGAGAAAGGGGGAATAAACCAGGCAGGTTCTCAATAGCCAAAAATAGTTATTTATTTATTAATAATTTAAGGTTTTACATTCTTATAATAAATTCCATCTTAAAACTTTTACACCATGAATTAGACTCTCCCTTATTGGCAACCATGTGCAGGTTCACTGTGCGTACACACAGGTAAAAATGCTCGCACATACTTCCAGTTTTATACAAAAAAAAAAAAAAAGGAAAAGATGCAAAATATTGCATTTGAGGGGAAGCTCCCTGAAGAATTTGTACAGAGGTAATGCACTGTTTAGCACATCTGAAAGTTTTAAAAAGTGATCAAAAAATCTTTCGCATTCAAAGACAAACCTCCTCCCAGATGATCTATTTACAAAAGGTAAGGCAAAAAATTAATTTAATTTAAAAAAAAATATATATGTCATGTGGAAACTACATCAAAAGTGAGAGAAAAAAAAAAATCACCACAAGGAAAAGGAAGATATATGAAAGAAGAGACTGTACTTGCTCACGAAACATGATTTGCAAACTTCTCACCATTGCCATTTCTCCCTCATGGAAAGCTTGCTTCAGCTGAACAATAAAATTAAGCATGCTGCAAATATATTCTTTGCAATTAAAAAAAAAAAGAACAAACAAATAAAACAATTTATGAAGAGAACAAAACCACAGATGTCCCTTGGATTGATTTCTTGAATACATGTGAACTCAAAAAAAAAAAAGCGAATTGATTTAAGATTAAATATTTACATTGATCAAGTAGAATACTACCGAGCTCCCGGCAAACAAGTACTCCAAACACACTAAGCGGAAATCTTTCTTTGGCTCCTCTAAATTAAAACAAACAAACAAACAAAAATAACCAGTCTTCACTGAAGACAAAGATGTGTGTCACAGATCCGAAAGCAGAGAGGGCAGCAGGACAGTTCCAGTCTCTAGAGAACACGTGCTCAGCCTGTCCAGCCTTTCCCTGTCCCCCTGGAAGTCCTTGGACCCAAGCCACTGCGCAAGCGGGGATGAGCGCCCTGCCCACCTGCCACCTGGTCACCGCAGGTCCTTCCCAGAGAGCTCACCACGTTCCCTCCCTTCGCAATAGCTGATTCCATACTGTGTAACCTTTCCTAGCCTGCACTGGCAGCTGCTTTTTGATAGCAGAGGCCAGAAAAAGAGAAAGCTGCGTTTTCTTTATCACTGCCAAAGAGAAACCATTGAGGAGTGATCCCATGAAACGGACAGGAGAAGGGAGGCGGTGGGAGCTCACGTGGACTGCAGTGAATCCACCTGGAAGACGTTCTGGTTGGAAGGGGTGGTGAAATAGAGCTGCTGGTTCGGCACTCGATTGTCACAGGGGCTGCTCAGCCCTAGAGTCCGCTCAAAGTCCAGCAGCTGCCCCATGAAGTTGAAGTTGGGCGAAATGTTGGACTTCTTCATCTTGACAATATCATAGGCATCGTTCATGGACAAGTTGAGCTTCTGCATGAGGTAGGCCACCGTCACCGTGACCGAGCGGCTGATCCCTGCTAAGCAATGCACGAGGACGCCACAGTTCTTCCCCCGTGCTTCATCTGTACAGAGACAAAGAGGCAGAGAAGGACACATAAGACAGGGGGTTGGTAACCGATCTGTCAACACAAGCGAGATTAGTATCAAGTAGGAAGAAAGGACGATTCAGATCCCAGCGGCCAGCAGTGCCACGCAAGAGTTAACTTCACCGGCTTAAAACCAGGACAAGAGGAGAATCCACCCCCCTACGTACATGTACCCGAGCCCAAGAGCTGAGAAAACTAAGAACGAGACAAAGGGAGCAGGATACGCTGCATGACACTGTTTTAAAAGTCAGTTTTAAGAGACACGCTTTCGCCTGGAGACCTGCCTTAAATTCTTACAGTCCCCTTGCCCTAGCATGGAAATCCTGCAATATGTCACTGAATGCCTTTTATACAGACCAGCAGACTGCAAAGGTCTATTAAATTATTCTCCAACTGTTGTGCAGCTAACAATGGAGGTATTCAGGCATTTTAAAAGAATGAGGGAAGTCACAGGGGACAGCCCATTAGGAGGAACAGGATGTCAACATTGGTTGAAAATGGGTTCCTTTGTAATAGGAAATGCATTACAATGCCTGGAGATTAGTTTCTTTGTGGCTTCCAGCCCACATTTCTTCCTGCTGGGCTCAGATTACCTACATTCTCCACTATTACCGGTATCATTCAACCGGATTACAGCACGGCTTCCCAACAGATAATGCGATGCCCACCCCACCGCACCCCGATGGGGTGATTTTAGTCCTCCCAGAAACGAAGGAGAGTGCAAATTTTAACCAGAACTCCCTAAGCCCGAGGGGACGCGTTTCCAAAGCTGACGGATAACGTCTAAGGGCTGGCTAACCTAGCCCGAGAGGTATATCATTATTACCACGAGATTTAATTAAAGCTCCGACTATACGTTTGCCAGGAATACCGCTTATGAATAACTTGTATTTAAAAGCTAAAGTTAGCTTCCCAGATCGTTTCTTTTTATTATACTGCTCTTCAGCAACCTCAAGAAAAAAAGAAAACCCAACCACGACAACAAAAAAAGACGAATAAGCCATCGACCCCCCGGGTTCACTTGCTTCCTCCCTCCACCCCACCCCGCCAGGAAGAGATTTAAAAAGATGCCCCCATCCTGCGCATTGCTCAGTCCCCAGCTCCGACACAAACGGCGCTGGGAGGAATGCCACGGCCAGCCAAACCAGGTACGCGTCTGCAACCNCAAGAAATCGAATCCTGCCGCTTGACATATAGCTGTTAGCAAATAACCGGGTCTCACCTATAAAGGAGATAGCCTCAGGAAAGAACTGAGACAGATTTTGGCTCCAGTGGTCAGAGATCGGGATCTGTTTGTACTTGAACTCGCCGG
>VZSZ01008383.1:0-33227 GCA_013398815.1 Ibidorhyncha struthersii
GGCACCACCAACTCTGCTGGTGGGCTCAGCTGTGGCCTGTGGAGGGACCATCTGCAACCAGCTGGAACTGGCCGTGACTGGCACAGGGCAGGCCCTGGCTGCTCCTGACACAGGCTACCCCTGCACCCCGCTGCTGCCAACGCCTCGACACCTACACCCGGAATAACAAGTTTGTGGAAAAAATGAAGTAAGTTTAAAATTATTCAATTACATATCTCCTAGACCAACACCTGTGATGCTAAAACTAATTCAAGAAGTTAGATCTGTAAAGAGGCATGAAATGTAAAACAATTTTAAAATTACTGAAATTTTTTTCCTTAGTTAGCAAAATCATTGAGACTTTTCCATCCCAATTCAGGGCAATATGCATGCAAAATCTGAAATACTCAAGCCACTGGCAATTTTTTTCTGTAAAGCGTTAGTAAAGACTAAGCAGAAACAAAAAATCACAGGGAGCAAAAGAGAAAGACAGGAATAAATATGGCCCCATAATCTTTAATCAAAATGCAAGCATTCGATGTTGGTAGCTGGAGCTTTCCCCCCCATTTCTGCATCCTTTGTAGTAAAGAGATTCCCTTAATTATAAGAAGAAGTAAAAGAAGTTGCAGGTTATCATGCTTCATCACTTTTGCTTTAATCTCCAAATAAAGATGATTAATTTCAGGCTCTTTCAAATAAATGGCATTCACCATGCCGGGTGGTAGAAAATCAAAACCATCTCAAGAAGCTGTTTCTTACACACTGCAGAACTTTACTCTCCACTCACTCACCGCCCCCCCCCNATTAGCTATGCTTTAAATTCCAATTTCCACACTTCTTTCGTTCTGTATCTCACTCCTTTTTTTCATCTCACCACCTAACTTCCTTAGATTTTAAGTGTAACGAATCTCAAACTAGTGAATAAAGGAAAATAGAGAAAGAGAAAACTAGCACAAGCCTATGAATTTGTGCTTCCCACATTCAGAAAGTTTCCTGGGATTTGATGATATCCAGCCAGTTTTATAGTTATTAGCTGATAGTGGTGCCCTATGCAATCTTTCTCAGTGTCCATCAATAGTTACTGACCCTGGAGAACACAGTGATGGAAGTGAAAACTACAAAAAATATAAACTGATAACAAGTACAGGTTCTGCTTCCTCAAAAGGATTTGTAAAACTGTTGCCACTGTCAGGGTACAAAGTGCCTTTCCTCCACAGAACTTTAATCAGATTATACCATTTCTATTTCTGTATAATTCTAGCCAAAACTGTTGGCATAAATCTTAGAAGCATTGTTTAATGTCTGTTGGCTGAGAAGCTTCTAAGAATGACCTTGAATCTTTAGTGTGTTCTAAGGGATGATCATGGCTACCTGGGAAAGATGAGGTCTGGCATCTGCATGGCACACAAAAATACCCCTTATTTTTTAAAAACGTGGAGAATTTTCTGGACCCTTAAGTGAAAAGTTGTATCACAGCAGACTTGTCCTCTGATTGCAGTGAAAACATACTATGATTGAATATAATTGTTCTTGTTTTCACATGTAGACATAATTTTAGAACCCATGAAGATTTAAGTTGCTTGGACAGTGAATGCATTTTATGTTTTATATCTGAAATCAAGCTTTAATTAAGTGCACAAATAGACAAACCCTATAATATAATTATATAAATGTTTGTTCAAAATCAGAACAAAATTACTTTGCTTTCAAAAGCATGCTGTTGCATCCTGTCTCCCCCTAAATATTTGTGCAATGGCTTTTTAGTTTTCACTGGCTTTTTAAGAAAAGAAATTTCAAAGTTGTGTCTGCAGATGACTGGAATACATAGGTGGTGATACATTTACACAGAATATCTGGAAGGTGGTTTCAAAACTGAAACGCATGATCTCACCAATATTATGATTCTAGAGAAAGCCCAGTACCACAATGCGGAAGCCGAAGTCTGCTGTCCTCAGGCTAAGACTGTGCCAGCAATAGACCAAAGGGACAGGACAGCACAGTTTGTTGTGCGATACATCCGCCATCAGGTCATTGCTCCAGTGAAAGACACTGTAATCTATTTCTTAGAGAGTATGTCCCATATACTGTCTTCCATCCATGTATTTTTTTATCTCCATAACCCTTATATTTTTGATGAGATTTAGTCTTACCTTTGAAGTACCCATCTTATTAGGTTTTTTTCCCCATCTAAAAAAAAAGTAATATAGTCAAAATATTACCATCTACCTCTAGCTGTTAGACTTCCACAGGGTAGAGTATCCATCCAAATTTTACAGTCTTGCTTTCATTTTCATGGATAATTTTCTCCCAGGTATTGTATTTGAAAGGTGGAAGTTACAGTTTTTCCTATCTATATTAATGTATTTTAACCTTAAAATGTCTTCTTATCTTCATCTTAAAATGAAAAGTCGTGCCCTCCAAAAATGCAGCCTCTCAGTTTCACTATAATGTTTTTATACAATGATATATAAAAGAATGACAGTTTGTGGACAAGGTAGTCAAATATTATAGCTTTCGTCCCTGGGAGTCTTGTATATAGTCTCGAAGTTTATAATCAGGAAACATTAGCCCAGACTCTCCTTGCAATTACACCATTGTAAATATCGTGTCACTCAATTTAATGCAGGATCTTTTGTAGATTACCATATGAGGTTATCTGTATTTTGCAGCACTTGATATCAAATGCTAATGAAAAAAACATAAAATCATGACAGATATGTTACGAAGTTGACTAGCAATATTTATGGAGGATTAAATCTTCATAATGGATCAAAATAGCAGAAACCCTATTTTTACTGTAAATAATCTGTTATGAAGTTTAGTTTATATTAAACTGTGCTGTTTGTGTATGGTGAGTTCCCATTGCTTAAACCAAATATTATATGTGAGAAACCAAACTGTATTTAGAAGGTGTGAGAGAACAAGTGTTCTTTTCTTGTTTCTCTGGGGTTAACCTGAATCAACAGCATTGGAAGTGGTTTTACACATCATATTTTGCTGTCCCCTTTGTTTCCCAAGATCTGCGTGCTTACTTTTTAAATTAAGGTAGCATAAAATAAATCTGCAATCTTTGTTGGACCAGAAGAACCTCATAAAAATGATCTTGCTTTGCTTCATTACAACATCTGCTTGCAATAAGATGGGATCTTATCTATTTCTGTAATAAAATGCCATGGTAGAACTGTGCTCTTAATTATCCTGCTAAATAATGGGATGCATTTAAGGCCTTTCCACTCCATCTCCCACTGCTCATTAGTGCCATTTATGAGTTATTTGTCTGCCAGTTTTTGCTTTTCCACAAAAAAAAAAGTGTTAAATGCATATTCTGATATAAAATGAATGCATAATTAATAGTCCCTCCTGTTTCAGAATTTATTCTTTGATAACAGAAGAAATGTCAAGTCTTCTACTGAAAGCCAATGCACTGATAAGAAACCTAAGTATCAATATTTCAACGTATCTTATTGTTGGGGGGGAAAAAGTGTAGTACCTTGATACAGCAGTTTTAACAGATTAAGCAGTAACAATTAGATAATGGGTTTATATCTCTTCTTGTTCACTTGGCATGTTGAACTAATGAAGTATTTTCAGTTATGATAGATTTGCATGTACGTTGTCTATCAAATAGCTAATACGAAATGAATGCCTTATTATGAAAATGTAGGATGAGTTTAATATTTCTTAAACTTGTGATGGTTAGGGGTAGCAGGGGAAGTTAAAACCGCTAAATATGTTGCTAATAAATATTTTTTATATTTCAGAAACTTATTTAACATTTAAAAAATTCTCGGGAAGTGTTTACAGTGCTAAATATGCGTTAGGAGTGATTAATTAAAACTTTATTGATAGAACATTAATACCAATAAAAGGTTTTTAAACTGACAGTAAAGTGTATATCACTGAGCATTAATAATTAGGAGATCTTAAAATAAAAAAAAATATCAATTTAGTTTGCACACTTGAACTGTCTGATATTAAATGACCAGAGGAAATTGTTAAATGGAATTCTGTTAAAGAAAATATCTAATTTCCTTTAGTATATGCTTCCAGTACTAGGACTTGCTAAAGAATAAAACATGCCTTTTGTGGATTATTTAACCAAGTATTGTAATTGCCTGGTTGTGTGTAATTCATTAGCACAGGAAAAGATTTAGAGCATTTTTTGTTCTCAGAAAGCATGACATATATAATAGACCTAGAAATGGCTTTGACTTGCTCTCAGGTATGTGAGTTGTCGTAGTGGTGCATTGGGCAAATAGAACAGGATTTTCATCTGCTCAGTAGGCAATATTTGCTCAGAACACACAAAAAAATATTCTTCTGCCATCTCAGTGAAGAGCATAACCAGTTCCTACAGCAGGTCGTACCATTGTATCCTAACACAAACTGGGGACACAAACCCCTTGGAAGCTGATGAACATCCATCTATGGAAAAACCCCACAAGCCCAGCTGCATGTGAGTTTTTGTTGACTGTGAATAGGCTAAACAAAGTTGAAAAATTATCTTTCAATAAAGATTAAATGTGTTGTAACCACTTAATCCCAGTATGAATGACCCTGTGGAGGTACCTCATTTTGTTAAAACCTTGCAAAATATTGGTAAAACTGATAATGTTAAACACCCATCTGCAGCCACGAGATCTATTCTGCCTGTTACCCTGTGACTCTTCTGCTCTTCTTGGGATAAAATTTTAGAGGAATACAAGCTTTTGATTCCATAGTCTTCAGTGTGGAGGGAAGGAGGAAAAAAAGTGACAGCTGCTTCCCTGATTTATCTAAATCCAGAGGATGGCAATCCTGGGCAAATGTCAACAGTGACAGGCCAAGGAAAGCAGAAAAAGCACAAGTATGTCATAGACTCATAGAACTGTCTAGGTTGGAAGGGACATTTAAGATCATTGAGTCCAACCATTAACCTGACACAATCAAAACCACCACTAAACAATGTCCCTCAGCACCATGTCTACACATCTTTTAAATTCCTCAAGGGATTTTGATTTTTTTTTTTTTTTCAACCAACCCCCTGGGCAGCCTGTTCCAATGCTTGATAACCCTCTCTGCTAAAAGATTTTTCCTAGTATCCATCCTAAGCCTCCCCTGGTGCAACTTGAGGCCATTTCCTTGTGTTCTATCACTTGTTACTTGGGAGAAGAGACCAACACCCACCTCGCTACAACCTCCTTTCAGGTAGTTGTAGAGAGGGATAAGGTCTCCCTTCAGTCTCCTTTTCTCCACACTAAACAANCTCCAGACTAAACAACCCCAGTTCCCTCAGCCGCTCCTCGTAAGACTTGTGCTCCAGACCCCTCACCAGCTTCATTGCGCTTCTTTGGTCATGCTCCAGCACCTCAGTGTCTTTCTTGTAGTGAGGGGCCCAAAACTCAACACAGCACTCGAGGTGGGGCCTCACTAGTGCCGAGTACAGGGGAACAATCACCTCCCTAGTCCTGCTAATCACACTATTTCTGATACAGGCCAGGATGCTGTTGGCCTTCTTGGCCACCTGAGTACACTGTTGACTTGTATTCGACCAGCACTCCCAGGTCCTTTTCTGCCAGGCAGCTCTCCAGCCACTCTTCCCCAAGTCTGTAGCGCTGCATGGGGTTGTTGTGACCCAAGTGCAGGACCCGGCACTTGGCCTTGTTGAACCTCATACCACTGGCTTCAGCCCATCGATCCAGCCTGTCCGGATCCCTCTGTAGAGCCATCCTACCCTCAAGGAGGTCAACACTCTCACCCAACTTGGTGGTGTCTGCAAGCTTACTGAGGGTGTACTTGATGTCCTTCTGGCTTAGCTTAAATGAGAATCTTAAACTGATCAATAGCATTATTACACTAGAGTCATGGTTGGTGACTGGCACTGGCTACTGCATTACCATTTGTCCCGTATCAGAAAGGGTCAGTCACTGTGAGGGGCAAGCAGCCCTCTGTGTACCCCTTCACATAGCACATTTAATGAGCAACAATGGACTTGCTATGGGAAACGTGACTAACCTGTGGTCTTGTTAGGGGCACAAAATCAAGATGATGCAGTTCCACAAAGAAAGGCTGATGACTTATGCTTAAATAGGTGTCAAGCTCTAGGCTGCTAACTTCCTTGCTGTAGTTCAAATAAGACAAAGAGCAGCACCGTTTCCACTGACAGCACTGCTACAAAATTCCATTTCCTGTAGGTACTTAAAGGGCTCTGTTACATAATAGAATTTCTATTATTTTATTCTGCATAAAATACAGCTATGTGTTTTACAGAAGCCAGAGAGATTTTGTATGTGTTGTTTTTTTTTTTTTTTAAAAAAACACCAATGAACAGGAAGGGAGGTGGAAAAAAGCAAGAGGCAAAGCAGCACAAAAGGGAGGGCAGAGAGAAAAAAAGAAGAGCAATAAATGAAGGATTGCCAGAGGGTGATAGACCTTTAAGAATTAATGACTTTTTCTTCATCTCTGGTTATTCAGTCTTCCTCCAAAGGTGAGAAAAAATAACTGTCATGACATGCTAAAGCAGTACTGGTGAGAGGAAAATGGGAACCTTTTTTTTTTTCTGTTTTTTTTTTTTTTTTAAACCAAAGAGGAGGCTTGAATCTTGCAGACAGAAGACAAAGTGGTGTCAAAAAGAGTACAGACCAAAAATGCAGGGTTGGAAGGCTCAATCTCAGTAGCAGTATCATCCTTAGGGCTGGATTGGAATGAATTCAGTGTAATTTCATTTACGTGGACTAGGGACTCTTTCTGACATCTTTCTATGACTCCAGTCCCATTGAGTTTTTGCACCTAAATTTTTGGTTTGAAGCTTATATCTGTGTTGATAAACTAACCCATGCCATGACATGTTCAGCATACTGTTGAACTAATACCATGCTCTACGGTGAGCTGTACCAACTGGCATTCTCAAAAAAATTCCTGTGTACAATATGGGGGATTAGCACAGGCCAGAGGTTGTTCCCAAAAAGCAGTTTGAGTATGATCATGCATAGAGGAGTGGTATGGGGGACGACTTTTACAGACAGGCCATGCCGTTTGGTCTCAGTGCTGGCCAGCATCTCCTGGCACTGCATAATTTACTGGAACAGAAATCACAGAGCAGCATGTAATGTATATTAAGCAGTAAGATCCTGATTTTGGTCTTCTCAATTAATGATGGGAAAGTCAGTGATGTAACCTGGTGTAAAACTGACAAATATTAGATTAGAATCAGGCTATGAATTCTTATAATTATCACTTGTCTACTTACTGAATATAAGATAACTGCAACTAATTAGGAGCATAAAAGAAAAGAAAGATAAGTGTGTACAAACATTACAGCAGAGATTAAAAGTCTATTTATATGCTGTTATTTTTAGGGTAGAATTTCTATACAGAACACTGATAAAGCTATCTGTTGTAACCAGCAGATCTGACCTGCAGTTATCTGATCATATATCTAAAAAGATACATTTAATAAATCCAATCAGAAAACAAAATGCCATAGCCCTGGAGACACAAATTGATAGTGCAACATACCACAGAAGCATTTGTACGTTATTTGAATCTACCCCTCAGCTCTGTGTTTTCAGATTATTAATTTAGTAGAGCCGTAACATTTAAAAGAGGATGTGATGTGGAATTGCTTAAGAAACTGATTTAGATGCTTTGATATCTCCAGTGATCTAATAACAGGTAGTTCTAATGAAATAAATTGTTTACATTTATGTGAATTTATCCCATTAAGAAATACAGTTTTGTTTGTTGGGTTTTTTAATACCAACTGATCATGTTAATGAGAGAAAGAAACTCACAAACACAACAAAAACATTTCACCTTAAAGATATAAGAACAAATAGTGATGCTGAAAACACTTTGGGAGTGATTTTTCTCTCATGCAAATGAAAGCATGTATCTGAAAGAAGTCCTGGATGCATTAAATAATCCTTGCAATATTTATATATGTATTAATAATACAAGGACTACTATTGATATGTGAGAAAGTAACACCATTGATGCCAATGAAGTAAATCATACTAAAATTAGAGTAAGATGAATAAAAATGAGGCCTGAACTTACTAATTACAGAACACATGAAAGCTATAAATAAATCTAGACCCATGGAAACATCAATTAAATGAATGCATATAGTGCACAAAGGCCAAACTCTAAGAATTATCCTGGATATAATATTTTAAGTTCAGAGTTTAAGCTGCACTCCTATACTGGAACTACGCCGCCTTCTGAAAAAACAAAGAAGTAATTAATAAATTATTCAAATTGACTAATAACTAGGCCAAGAAGGAACTACAGCACTCTAGTCTGAAAAACAGGAGTAACAACATAGAACTGATTTCACTGCATGATTAGAAAAGATGTAGACTGGGTTTAGAAAAAGAACTGGTTGAAACAGAATCATAGAATGGTTTAGGTTGGAAGGGACCTTAAACATCATCTCGTTCCAACCCCTCTGCCCTGGGCAGGGACACCTCCCACCAGACCAGGGTGCTCAAAGCCCCATCCAGCCTGGCCTAGGACACCTCCCGGGATGGGGCAGCCACAACTTCCCTGGGCAATTTATTCCAGTGCCTCACTACCCTCATAGTGAAGATTTTTTTTTCCTAATATCTATTCTAAATCTCCCCTCTTCCAGTTTGAAGCTATTCCCCCTTGTCCAGTCACTACATGCCCTTGTAAAAGGTCTCCAGCCTTCTTGTAAGCACCCTTCAGATACTGGAAGGCCACAATAATGTCTCCTTGGAGCCTTCTCTACTCCAGGCTTAACAACCCCAGCTCCCTCAGCCTGTCTTCATAGGAGAGGTGCTCCAGCCCTCTGATCATCTTCATAGCCTTCCTCTGGCTCCGCTCCAACAGATCCATGTCCTCATTTTGAGGGCTCCAGAGCTGGACGCATATAAGTGATCTAAAAACTTTATCGACAGTATTGGCTATTGACTATATTGTATGGCAACAAAATTTAGAAATTAGCAAACTAAATATTACAATCACAAGCTTGGTAGCCTTACGTATTTTTTCCTCCATCTGTCTCTCTGGAATTTATTCTCTTTAAACATTCTTATTCTACCATAAGTCTCTCAAACTGCAAAATCATTACAAAGATGTCTTAGTTTTAAAACAAAAATAATACAATGAGATGTGAAGTCTTAGGTAAATAAGTTACAAATGGCCACAGTATGGTTTGTCAAGTTATTTTAACTCCAGGAATGAGGCTTTGGTTCCACTGGGGTTGAGTTCAATGAGTGAGGACTTCATCTTCCTCATCTCGTTCATGTAAGTAGTCTATAGATTAGCCTAGAATTATTTATCCGAGTAGCATATCAGAGTCAGCTATTTATTTTCAGCTTGTCCTGTATTATTTGATTTCCAGCCAAGTATAAGTGGCCAGCTGTAACACATTTTCAAAATGAGGCGCTTAATGAACATGTTTAGTGTTAATATAGTTATTTATGTGTTATCTCTCGCTGTTTTATTGCAGATGATAGGAAAATAACACTGTATATTGTTGAAAAAGGGTAACTGGGACATGATTTTGTGTTTCTAGAAAACAATATTAAATTCAGAAAGTGGGAGTTATTGTGTTAGAAAAATGAACTCTTAAAAAGTATAGAAAAAACGGGAGAAAAAAAGCTGATAATTAAAGCTTCAAAGAGCCATCAAGTACAGTTTGGTGTCAGATATATGGAATTATACATAACAAACTACCAACAAATAAAAGCACAAAGCAATGAAGAGAGAATTCTGCAATTCTAATTGTTTATTTATTTCATTTTATATAAGATAGAAAGCACACTTAGAATATATGCATCAACTCACACAAGACTGCAAAATAAAACATTAGCACCATCTGAATGCAAAAAAGGAATAATCGACATTCTTAAATTCAAAGTGCTATATTATGTGTAAACACAAGCATATGAATGTGACTATAAAAATAGGATAATGCAGTTCTTTGTGAAAATATCTCAGCTTTGCACCGTGGAAACTCATCTTGCTGTAAAACTGCACTGAAGGCCTAAGAAAAGAGTAGCCAAATCGTGTTTGTTTTACTCTGGTGAGCAGTCTTGTTTAAACCAGACAGGTACAATAAGTCAAAAATATCTTTTTAAAGCCATCAAAAGGATAAGCTGTATTTGAATATATAAGCATATATGTATGTATATTAGAATATAGCTTTTCATTATTGTACAGTCAAAATAATTTCTGCTTCTGATGCACTTTTTCTTTTTGCTTGAGTTGCTGCTAAAACAACTTCTAAAAATAAAATATATCTACTCTTAGGGTCATTTTATTAGGTGTTTTATCCAACAGCTTAGACTGGATATGCAAACAGTCCCTGCATGCTGAGTCTCTGGCTGTATTAGCTCAAATTCAGAAGCCCTCACTCAGGCTCTGTAGCATGTTTGACCTATTCCCAGCTCAGAGAGTGTGCAGAAACATCCATCGTTTACCTGCAGTGTGTTCTATGATTGTATCCTGAATAATTCTTCCCATTATTTATGATGGGAAGAACTCATTTTGAGCGTTCTTTTGAACCTTAAAAAAGCAAACTGAAGAACAGGGTGTTGAAAATGGAAAAGGTAAAAAGTGGGCTAGGCAGGCTGTGTATCGCTAGGGTGTCAAAACTGAAAAAAGACTTTGCTTTGGAAACATAGATCAGAGAATATCAAGAGCCACCAGAGGAAGTGATGGAGAGGTAACCTTTTGGTTTCTGGAAGACTAATTTCAGTGTGATTTAGGGAGGTGATAATATTTGCTGACATCATGTGGTTGCTTTCATCTTGCAATTGTTTCAATTGAGATGTTATGGCGATATTCTAAATTAAAAGCTATTTTTTTGTGAAGCAAGAGGAAATTTAATCAATATAGATTAATTTAGAGCCGCTGCTATTCACTAAGTAGGAACTGTTTCATCACTGAGGAATTTTAAATCCACCCTTTATAACATAACCTGCAGTACATTTGAATATATTCCCTCGGTCTCTGCAGTGCTGTAATTCTGCTAAGCTCAATGAAATTTATCTTGTACAAGACAATATGCTGTAGATCTTCACTTGTTTATTTCTCAGAACCTTCTTTTTTGTTGAAACATAGGTCATGTAAAACCATTAAACCTTCCCATACAGGTAAGAAAGATGAAATGTGGAGAATGCTGCACACCGCTCTCAGTGAATAAGGAGAGGTGCTTCTGTGAATCTAATGATTCACTAGAAGGATTCAGCGTTCAATAGCCTTCACCCTCACTTCTCCGGGTGGGGGTTTGCATATAATGTACAAACACTGTATTCAGTCAAGGTTACATGAAGGTCCTCCACCTCCCAATACACTTTACAGAGATATGAAGTTTGAAATAACACACGTCATCTAAGGTGTGAATGTTGTTCATGAATCAGTAAATTTTAACAGATTGTTTTGATGTAGTTGCGAGCCTACAAATGTGAAAGATGCCTACAACTGAGCTATACAAGGCATTTGGGTATCTTGTTTCCATTCAAAACATATTTTATAGAGGTTCCTAAGTGCCTCTGTGGAAATGTGTGCAGGTGCGTAGCTCCCATTTAATTCAAAGGCACCTGGGAGATTTCCAAAACCTACTAAGCATCTTAGAATCACAGAGACAGTATTTTATACTCTTTGTTGTAGTCAAAAATCCGAATGATAATACAGTTATCTAGTAATACAGATAATCTAGTTTTATGTATGGTGGTGCTGGGCTGTCTCTCTAACTCATAGGAGGAGTTAAATAGTCCAAATGCTATAAATTCTGTCAGTGTCAGTGGCTTACTTTGCCAGTGGAATGGAGTAACAATAATGAGATATTAAGTCTACCCTGACCACAGTGGTATGTGTCTCTGCCACTATCTGTATTTCATTTCCTATCCATGATGGGTTTCTGCTGTGGCAGCCCTTGTGCTACTGAGCGGCTGTTACGAGGATGGCTTTTTTCTGGCTATCAAGCAAAGTAGTTTCTAATATAAATGATGATTAATTTCAATATAGGTGTCAGACAGAAGCAAATTCATATACAGTTATAAATCAGAAGTATGTACGTTGTCCTCTGAGAATTTACGTGTCAGAAAAACTGTTGTAAGAAGCAGCATCACGATCATGCGTTCTGATTTCCTTCTATATATAAAATTGTTGCTGTAGATAGTGTTCACAGAGCTGGGAAGGAGCAAAGATATGGCTTGACATTACGAGTCTGCCTTCTACACTGCCACACATCTCAGAGTGGTCAAAAGGTGCGCTTTGTGTGAGTATGAATGGCAGAAGTGGATCCATAGTGGATGGCATGTGATTATTCCAGGTTAAGTATAAATGAACAACATATAAATTTAGGAATAAAATATGAAAAGAAGTGGTAGTATCACTTTCAGAGTATTCTGTAAACTTACTGTGCAACTGTTTTTTTCTCACTGTGTGGCTCTTTTCATGCTTCATTATCTTCTTTTTAACCCCATAACTCTAACTTTGGTTGGAGAGCAATAAATCTTCATTTTTCCTACCTACTCATTTACTCCATACTTGTGGTTGTCCAGTACTAACAACTTTGGTATCATTATGAAGTGACAACACAAGAAATTAAACATTTATACTTTACTTCTCTAGACGGAGATTCTTTGGATAAATAGAATTTGAATAACCTTCCAGACTTGAAAAATGAAGAACACAAAGTCAAATTATTCAGGCAAAGATGTTTGCTTTCCTAATACATACCCCAGTTGAGAATGTAGATTTTGGCTTACCTTTTAGGATCTGCTGAGCTGACTAGATTCTTTAATAAAAGTATTAGATATCACCTTCAGATAAGGGATATTGTGCTTACCTCAAGCTGCAAATATTCTTAAATTAACTCATAAGTTAATCTTGGTCACATGTAACATTTTGTTTACCAAGATGATGGATCTCACTCTTGCAGGAGCTTCATTTGTCGCTGATAATTTTACCCCTGAAAAATGGGTTCCCCTTTAGAAAAAACCCCAACTTTTCACGATTAAAATTGATATGCCAGAGGTTTGTTACACATCTAGAATTCTTGCACAGAGAAAATTTGTACTGATATTGAGGTACTGACATAAAGCTATCACCAAATTAGTATTAGTATTCTGCATTTTAAGTATAAAGCAATTTGTTTATTACACAAAATTTTTAAGATGTTTGAAAGTGAACAATTTAATAATTTAACAATTTAAGGGATAACTGAGCTTAAAAGGGGGGGCAGAGTTCCTGCTTACTTCAGACCATCCATTACTGCTTTGGATGCTTGTGATTGCACAGGTGGAGTGTGTGATTGCATTATATTTAGTATAAGACAGTTTAATGTATTATGGCCAAAGGTCATAAAGTCTTCTTTCAGACCTTCATTAAAGCACTAGTAGCAAATTTTATCTAGTTACTTCTCTTTCAAGCCATTTTTTTAAACTAAAGTTTACATTTATAAATGTGACCAAATTTGCGTTCAGGACTTCTGCAGTCTGACTATTTACCCACTGAGTATTGCTATTTTAAATACGTCTGACTTCCAAGAGCTATATGATAGTATGAAGTTTTCTGTTGTCAAATAAGTGTATACATCTAGCTTTAAATCATTGTGCTATATTTTTCAAAATTCTTTCTGTGTATATTCTAAATACTTTTTTATTTTCTTAAAAATCTCATATAATCAGCTGAGAGATATTTTCAGAAATCTAAGCTCTTTACAAAATCCTGGGTATTGTAACGCTCTACATCCACAATAACTAGACAACTGTGAATTCTGGTAGCTCAGCAGAAGTCTGCTTGATATCTTACTAAACACTCGTATTTTTTCTGTCGTGGCAATTTGAATATCAAAACAACCCTTCAAAGTAGATTAAGAAACAATTCGACTTCATAGTATTAATAGGCATGAAATTGGATAATTTGGATTTAATTACATTCCTAAATTTTCTTTCACAGTTTATAATTCAAAAAACACCTGTTTAGATTAAAATTCAGTTCTTTTTTTAGTTCAAAACATTACTCAGATCTTTCTTTAAAAAAAAAAAAAAACTGAAGGAAAACCAAGGATGTAGTTGTTTGGGATGTTTAGGGAGAGTTTGAAGATATAGAAATTGTTTGGACAAAACCAATTTGTTGCAGCTGTGGAAGTATAAGGTCCACTTTACTACAAATGCAATCTGTGAAGGATATTGGCTAGTAGTAGATTGACATGAAATTTCCAACTGAAGCACATAGGGGAAAGTAATTTTATGTATCTCCCTTATGTGTATGTGTAATGTTATGACCATTTTAGACTTAGCTTTACAAATCAGTTATTATAAAGTAAGTAAGAAGCTGAGCAAGTATTTGCTCATACAGAAAAAAAGCGTCTTATGCCAGGAAGATGGGAAAATGTACCAGCTTTTTTTCTGGTAGCAATATATCTGTTAAAAAGTTGTGATTTAACTGCATTTCAGTGCTATGATCCTAGGGGCACTCAGTCAAGAGTACACTGAATATAATCCCTAATTTCTTACTATGATCTCAGACAGTGGGATTATTCTGCTTTATTGTTCCTGCAGCACCTGTGGAGAGCTGAGGGTGAGTCAAGGAACAGTATGACTGAGGAATACAGCAGTTTGTTTAATTAGTCAAGTAGGTGGGTAAAATTCAGAGGGAAAATAATGGCAATATGAACTTTCAATAGAGCCGGAGAGAAAATAAAAAGATGGTAAAAAGACAATTGAAGTTTATTAAATCCTAAGTAGTGTCTGTAAAATCAAAATCCTTTACCAGTGTAACCACAACAAAAACTATAGGGGTGAGGGTACAAATTGCAGTTAAAGACGGACAATTTCAGAACATATAAAGCATGCGTCGTTCACTCTGGCTATAATGCATACTTCGAATGGCATAGTGGGTAAAGATGATGGAACCAATGCTGCAGTCATTCAGGAAGCAATTAGATACCATCCTAGGGGAACATATGTATTATGAAGGCCAATCCTCTTTAGGCCAAATGGCCTTTTCTCATATTCAAGATGTTTTATTCACACTGTTGTTTTTTCCACAGAACATACTCCATTGCTTTGCTCGGACATACAAAAAATAGTAAAGACAAGATAAAATTATGGTTTTTTTTGTGATTTTTAGAAAGGCTTTATTATATTTTTTTTTATAGTACATTTTATTAACTTGTCCAGATATGCGATTCAAACCCTGCAATTTTTGATAGAATTATATTAAATAAAGGAATATAATAGTGAATAAGATTGTCATCCCTTTGGGACAGTTGATACCATGTTCTGTCTCTATGCTGTTTGTTCCTTGTCAGAAGGGATCCAGATTATTTCTCTCATAAGAGTTTTTACCCTGAGATCTGATGCTTGACAATACCAACCCTAAAACTAAATCTCTCAGTTTAGAGTAGAAAGCTTACTGCAGCTTCTGAGATGCCTACTTATAGCAATTTGTAGATGGTTGGCAAGTTTTTTTAATTTTTATTTTATTTTATTTTTAGGATATTCATCTATTTCATTTGGATATATTGTCAAAGAAGTAAAAAATTCATTTTACCATCTGAATTCGTTCTTGGAGCTAGACGAGTTTAGATTAAAAAAAAAAGCAAAGCAAGAGATTACAACAAAACTTTAGATTAGTCTAATAACCTTCCTCCATAGCTGCTCCAACAGTCAAGTTAGGCAGGGAGGTTAGATGGCTTAACAATTTTTTTTGAGAAATCTGTTTTATTATTGAAGGTGATTTGGTTATTTTATCTCACCATCCTTTGTTCCTGACTTTGATCATGCTATTATTCGTTGCAGAAGTGGTAAGTGGGTTCTCCTCTCCTCTCCTGTCCGTCTAGCGTTTTCAAATTATGGGTTTCTGTTTCATTTTTTTTAATGATCCTATTCCTTATAGCTAAAATGATCTCTAGAGTCATTCCTAAAGGACTCTTTAGAGTTTGTATACATCACATTTTACTCTGTATATATACATCTTATTAAACCTACTACTATGCTTTTAGACATTGTAGGAGCTCTGTCACATTCAGGAGATACTAATGATCTTAAAAAAACAGGCTATGTTCAAAGTAGCTCTCCATGCAGGATTTGTTTTCAATTTTGCTGTGTCACAAATATGCCAGTGCAATATTACTTTTATGCCTCTTCATTTGAAATTATGTTAATTACAAAAATTATTAGACTGCAATTTCTGGCAACTCCAGGCTTATACAATCTCTCCGTGATTGCAGTTACACTAGTTTTACAACACTACAGTAGTACTCATGTCAGCTGAGTTTCTCCAGCCTAACTACACACACCTGCTCAAATCCATATAACCCTGATGGAGGGAGCATGCAAGGGAAATGCATTCTGCAGCTACAATACAGGCACGTAAGTTTTCGCTGTTCCATTTTCAGGTACTCATTCGGATCTGGACAATGAGCTCTTTTTCCCATTTAAAATTAACAAAAACATATCCTGCTGGAGCCATATTTGTTTAAGAGGACTTTTGAAATCTGTGTGACAGTTCTCTGTCAGGGCTGAATAACCAGGATCAGAATCCCACTGTGTTTGTGCGATCCTGTCTCAGTACAGGATAGACTAGAAGAAAACAGAAAGTTAATTTTTGGATTTGCTTTTGTTTTTTAAGCTTGAACATTTCCAGCTCGGTGCCCTTAGTAAGTTAGGATGTATGTTTTGTTTTCTGTCTTTTTCTGGATTAACAAGTTTTGAAAATTTGGCTAATTGGGATCAAGAGGGATAAAGAAGCAGGCGAAGAAAGATAAATAACAGGATTTATGGATTGAACTTCTTTGATACTTCACATTTTTGAAAATCATTTTTTTTTAAAAAGTAATTCTAGGCATTTGTTTGGAGAAAGATATTTTGAAACCTTATGAGAGTTTTGCATATATGTTTCATACAATAAAGTTACATTTTACTTTTTTTAAAAAGAATGCTTAAATATGTTATTTAGCTACATAATCTTACTAAGTAATCTTTGGCACTGATTTTGCTAAGTGCATAAAAATGCTATTTGTGTTATGCGATAGACATAAGAAATTCAATTTTGGACCATTATAAATATATATCTATATTAGCCCCTCTTGAGAATCATGCTATTCTTATGAGATACAGTGAGTCTTGTCACTGCCTAACTAGGAAGTAAAGCTCTGTGTATCAGTATGAAGTGTCTAATGAAATTAGAAACATCTGTTTTTGCAGCTTGTTGCTCCTCCCTTGAGGGGAGAAAGGGAGCAGGATGAATGAAAGAACAAAGAAAATGCAGAGCAGAACAGATTTTGGAAGGAACAGAGTTCTCTCTGAAGCCTCTTGCTTTCATTCAACTTGTCCTCCAGCCAAAACTCTTCCCTTCAAGAGGAGAGCAGAGAAAGAAAATATTATATATGGTCCCACAGCAGAAGCAGTCCTTGAAAGGCCTTTTGCTGATGTGCTGATTTGTCCATGGAAGTTTGCTCTGGCCTGCTGTGAAGGAAATTTCATTGCTCAGGCACTGAATGCTATTTTACCTTCTACAGAGAGTTGCACTGGGCTTCCTGCTGAGTTGACAGGCATTTTCTTATTCTTCATTTGCTACTGTTTCTGAGACATCCAAATCAGGCCTCTCTCATGTAATAATAGCTGCTTCTGCGAGTACTGTATGATCTGCACCTACTGTCTGTGACTAGCTAGCTTCACCTGAGTGGAGAGAAGGTATTGATAATAGCGGACTACTTTATACAAGCAAGTAACTGGAAAGACCCCAGCGTAGGAGCTGTTTCTTTGGCTAGGTACTGGTAACACTTGGAGTATATGTTGCTTATATCTTTTTTTATTATCATTATTTAGATTTTTTACATTGTATAAAAGCTTCCATCGTCTGCCAGGCTCTTACATCAGTAATGTTATACTTCAAAGTTTAATTCTCAAGAACAATAGTTGTGGCAAGCACTTTTGGGGGAATCAGTGGGGCACAGCCCTAACCCCAAGTAAATGGCTATGCAAGACATAGTCTGTCAGGCTAAAGTAGTTGATGTTCACATCTTATAAAACATTCTTCTATGAAAGTTTTCTTTCACCATTTCTTTTAAATTTGTCATGGTTTGTGTGGTTCCTACTTCCTTTGCTTGAAATTCTGATTACACAGTGAATGTCCTGACTGATTAAGCCCCTCCCTACTAAATCAAGGATAGTTTTGAAAACACTGTGAGATTTTTTTAAAGAAGGTTAACAGCCAGTGATGTCCCAAAAAAATCTGGAGCCCCAGAAAAATCTCTTCACTAATTACACTAACGGTCATCAATATTTAATACGATGCTGCCATGTTTCCTTGTACTGATTAACAAATACTGCTTAGTGAAGGGGGATTTACAGATGAATTTACTGTGATGAATGAGAAGCTACAATTGAGTAAACACTCTACAACTCCTATAAAAATGTAATCTATACTAAATGTAAAGAGTACAGTTCATTGTACATGGAAATGTGACTAAATTATCAAACCCACTTTTACAACTGGCTTATAAAGCCAAACATTTGATTTTCAGAAATTCTTATTACTGCAATGTATCAAAACAGTTCAAAGCAAATCCTGAAATAACTGTAGAAGACAGCTGCTTTAACGAGGTATTTCTCCCTTATTTAGTGTCACTTCAAATACTATACATTAGCCAATTTCACATTTCATGTGGTTATTTGAAAAACAGGAAACAAACAGTAAATTTAGCTGGAAAAAAAAAGAAATGGGCAAAAATTCTCTTTGTGAGGAAAAACGGGAGCTCTGGAGTGATGTAGATTGATTTTGGTGGAGGAGGAGTAAAAAGGAATAATCAGACTGAGTTTGGTGGCTAGCATTAAACATGTGGGATCAATGTCTTGTGAGTACGCATATGATCAAATTTCATTTCTTCAGGGTAGGAAGAAATGTTGATACATCTGCTGACTTAAGAAACTGGCTGGATGGGTTAAAGGAAGCATTGTGTAAAGGAGAGCTATGATTAACAAAACACATGAGGAAATCAAATGAATACTAAGGAGAGAAGCTAGGGTGGAGAAAAAGAGAGAGAGAAAGCCACGGCAGGGCTTTATATCTGTCAAAATACAGAGCCCTTGTCAACGCTACCTGCATTTTGGGTGCAGGGAGGAAATTTGGTTAGAAATGGGCAAATTTCTGGGTTTGGTAAAACTGAGAAAAACTTGGATGCTTCTGCAAATTTCATTTTATATAATATTTTGCCCCATCATACTTAGTCACTTCAGAGCTGAATGTCTCTTCTATCTGTGGGTATGGTTTTGATAGATTTGTTATTTTCTGTTTGCAGGGAAAAAGGGAAAGTTGGCCTCAAATCCAATAGCTTATTCTAACCCCATAATGTTCCTTTTCAAACAAGGCTTCACACCACTGTTTTGAGGGTTGTTTTTTTTCTTGATTTGTCGGTTGCTTTTGGGGTTTCTTTGGGTCCTCCCTCTGCTGTGAGGTCTTCCTCCCCAAGTACCTTTCGTAGCAGCTTAGTCTAAAGAAAATCAGAGGCTAAATCCTTTCCTTTCTCAAGCTGTTTTCTAAATAAAAACAGAAAGTCCTCCTTTCCGCCTTGTTTGTCTCCACATCACTATTGCTTTTTTTTTTTTGTCCTTCCATAATTACCACACCACTGTACGAAAGAGCCATTAGGACACTGCAACACAAGTGGAAATGAGAGCCCCTGAGGACTATGAAGCAGCCTCTGGTACTCAGTGAATATTCACAGTACACTGCAATATGCAGCACAGGTGTTTCTAAAACTCTGAAACTGTCAGAATTATTCTATGTTTAATTGCCATCAGACTCTCCCATCCATCTGTGTAGCTGGTTTGGATCAGATCACTGAGTAAAACAAAAGATATTGATAGGCTACTGCTAATGGGACTTGAACACTTTTCTTTATTCCCCTTAAGGTAGGTTCATATAATCGTGTGTTAGTTATAGTTCCAATCTTGTGTTGATTCTGTTGCTACCAGAAAGTGTACAGAGCAAACTTTTGGCAAAGGCAGGATGGGGGAGGATAAATCTTGGCCTCTTGTTTTCCTGTGCAAAACTTCCTACTGAATCACATCTTTGCTGTTCTGAAAGTCCAAATTAGCATTGCAAATTTCAGTGTATAATTTCTAAAGTCTTATAAGTGAGAAAACGTTAGCATGAATTCATAGTTTTCAATATAGCTGTGCCATGTCTACTATTTAAAAACTGTCTGTGTTTTTAAAGAAACAAATTATACATAATCTAATCCTACATGCCAATATTTGTCTTGGTATCCTGTTATTTCATTTGGATCTAAGAAAAGTTTGTAAAGACTATCTCTGTAAAAAATATAGTTCTAGTCACTCACTTTGCTTCTTGAGTAGTTCTATTAAAATTTGCCTCTAAATTTCCAGAATATGCTTGTTCTTCTGTCAGTCATGTTTCTAGTGGCAGCTTGAGAAATTTATTGTTTTATGTGTTGAGTGTATCTTCAACACAGGTAGTGCTGTTTTTGTTGTAAATATAAACTTATTCTCAAATAGCAGATGTATAAATGTTGATAAAATTTTTAATATAAGCTATAAATTATTCAGGCTGCAGCTGCATAGAACTCACACTGAACCTAGCCCTCTGGTATCTAAGTGTTTATTGAACCTGAGTTAGCTCCTTCTAGTGAATTGAACTGAATCTGTGCTGTACTGAAGACTGAATTATTTCTCTGGGGACTGAGGTTAGCATTTTGGTCTATGAACCTGGACAGAAATTGAAGCAGACTTACAGTGCTCTGCAGTTTGTCAATGTATTTGCATTGTGTGTTTCTTCAAACGTGCGTGTGCGGTTGTCTGATTAACACTTTGGTAAGCTGTGCCTTAGTTTATGCTGACAATGGATGCAGTGGAGGTTTGATCATTTCAGGTTTGCTGAACTGGACGATAGTTCGGTCAGATCCTGCAGCTTATAATTAGCAAAAAAACCCAAGAAACAGCTGAACTTTAGAAAGGAGCACAGCAAAACCTCTGTGTGGTCTGGGCCTACCCAGAAGCCTTGAGTAAAATTTCCCATTTGTTTATAGCACCAAAATCCTACGGCCCCTCTGTTTTTAAACATCTTATTAGAAAGTTGCATTTGAAAAAGGCTATGAGATTTTTCTTCTGTAACATATACACACACACACACTTCTGCATGCAAATATGCTGAAGTATTGCTAAAAAAATGCATTAGTCAGAGACTGTGTCATCAAAAAAGTTTGTGGAGCCAGTAGTTAGACATGTATCACAAATACCATCCTTGAGACACCATGAAACTCTCCCTTCATCCGCTCATACAATCAAATTGAGTTTATGAAAAGCAAACTAGCATATGATAATGGCCATAGGATTGTTTATTTAGCACACCAGACTAAGCTGTTCACACACATCTGTCTCTCTACTATTGACTTTCAGCTTAGGAAGGAGGCATGACAAGAATGCTTCTATCTTTCTTATTTAGCTTTTGAACTTTGGAAAAGTCAATAGCTTTACATTCTGCATTTAGCTGAAGTACTTTCTGTAAAACCTGTTTTCAATGTGTGTTGACAACAACCTTGTCATTCTCACCTTTAGAAGATGCACTTCCCAGGTTCCAGAAGACAATAAAATTTCTCAGCAGTTTTTCAGGCAATGATTTACCTTAATGAAAACTGAATGGTGGGCCCGTCAGACCTGCCTCAACATTCACTGCAGCCATACAAATGCCATTATTTAGTGCTTGAAGTAACCAAGCAACTACATTTTTAGGTCATAGTAATGATACCCAATTTCAGGAAGACTGAACAGCTTTAATTTAACTCCCTAAATCGGTGAGGAACAAAAATTCAAACATGAAAATAGGAAGCACTTTATACACATAAACACAAACTTGCGTGCAGAGAGTGAGTCAGCATTGTAAACGCAAGTACCCCACACCTTGTATTCTAAAAGTATAGATAAGAATTAGAAAAAAAGGCAAAAACCCCAACAACAACAAAAAAGCAAAACAAACTTCCACAACTGGAAGACATTATAATGAAGTAAAGGACTGGAAGATAGGATTTCAGCCTCCTGGAACCAGAAGTAGTTAACTTAAAACAAACAAACAAACAAAAAAACAAAAAAAACCCTAAAAAAAAAAAAAGTGTTAGCTTCATGCTGAAAAACACAGTCTTCTCAGTTCACAGGTGAGAAATGCCAATGCAATAGATACCTCACAGACTCTAGTCTTGTTTGTGGGTGGTAATAGGAGAGTGGTGATGTAGAGCCACACATTCCAGTGTTGTTATACCAGTCTTCAAGTAAAGAAATCTAATGTTTAAGAAGTCATTATTAGGAATAATTCCAACAATTATCCAAGGAAAAGAAAAACAGTGTTTGAGTAGCAAAGGAGCAGAGATCCAAACAACCTCAAAATGCTCTCAAGGAAATGAGATGAAATATCTTGGAGAACAGAAAGACTGCTAATTTGTCAACTTGCTTGAGGGTGTACTTTAGCTCTTGAGCTTTAACGGCAAGCAGATTGGCAGCTCTCCTGAACATGCAGAGCGCTGCTAAAAACTACAGAACAGGTACAAGGAAATGTGAACTGGGAACAAGCAGTGTGGGAGAGGGAGCAATTTTCTGATCCCTGGTATTAACTGGCACTCCTTCAGGACAAAATGCAAGAATACAGCACAGGTAGAAACCATGAGTTCATGACATAAGGTTGTAGTTTTCTGCAAGTGAAGACTAGCTACAAATTTATGTAAAATTGTCCTTCTATATCACAAACTGGTTACTTTTTCTATTTTTTTTTTTTTCCTCTTTGCATGGCTTTTATTTTAGGAGAGATAATAGTGCATGTTCACATTTGTTCAACAAACAGCTTCTCATTTTGCTGGAAGATCGTTAATACTAACAACACTCATCTGCCTCTCATTTTCTGTATTGCTGAGGTAGTATACGTCTTTACTTTGCTATGTAGAAAAGAATAGGACCTTTTATACTGTGTTTCAAAGCTCTAGAACAGAACTAGCTTTCTGGAAAGAAATGGAAATAACATGTCCCTAAGTCTCTATCTTTGGCCCAGAGTACCTGTGGAGGAAAGCCCTTCAGTACTTTCTTTCTATATGATATTGTTTGAAATATGGTAGCCTTCTTTTTATGGAGTAGTGTTTTAAGTGCTAGATCAACAGCCCTCCAACATAACACCCTCCATTTCTATTCAAAAATAGTAAACAACTGTCTTTGATTACAACTCCAAAATTTGGTAAAATTGTAAAGTGAAAACTCTCCTCTTCACTGTCTTTCCTATGGTAAATAAGATGGATTGTAAGATGCTGTTAAACCTTGCCTAGACTATTCATCCAATCAACCAAACCTGACAGAGAGCAGAAGGTCAATATTCTTTGGTATTTTTGTTCCGTGACTATTTTTTCTTCCTGTCCTCAAAGAAAATTGCTTCCATTTGAAGAGATGTCTCGACCAGTAGTAGCTCTGTGTCCCCCAATCATTACCTGCTAAACTTGTCTGTTAGGCATGAATCCTGACACCTTTGAATCATCTAATTTTAGAGCACTTTTTTAATAACCATCACTCTTTCTCAAAGAGTACTTTTATGACATTAGAAATATCTTAATCCTCCTTCAATAACAGAATGGAAGAGAAAAATTGCCACAGCTATCATTATTGGAAGAAATAGCATTATATTGGAAGGATAAAATGGACTTATTCTGTCTAGCTTGAAAACCACTTACGGGATGTATTTTCTGACAGTCTCTGTGACTGCTGGTGTAGCTATCTCAAATGCAGCGTCTTACTTAAGACGAGGTCCCTTATTAATTGTCTCATTTGTTTTATTATTATTTCCTATGTATTTCAAATGATTGATACTTATAAAGGACTGAAAAGTGAAAAAAATGACTGGAATTATACAGTTAACACTGTATGAACATGGTGGGATTTATACAGAATACAATTTATTTTTAATGTTCAAGTGTTACAAAATCTTGTGTTTAAAATAACTTCAAAATCCAGTTTGTTCCACAGCTTATGTCCAACAGACCTAGATTATTCACCTACTACAAACCCTCTAAACTGTAGTTTGAGACGGTTGTTTAAGCTCTCTCTCGCTATCTAGTGCAGACCTATGGAGAACATCCAGAAGATGATTAATCCCAAAGGATCCTAAATTAAAAATCTAATGCAGAGAGAAAAAGTAGCTTCTAGAGATGTTGGTGTCTCTTCAGTAACTACAGAAATGTCCTACAAATACCTACAAATAGGCCTCTCATGATTAGTTCACTAAGATTGGGTAAGGTGAATATCCTAAAGGACTAGCAAATCCAATAATCAGCACCTCAAAGTGATAAACAACTGTGCCCATCCAGCTATTGGTTGCCTTTTGCTGGGGTCAGGTAAATTTGATTAATATAATTAATTCAATAAAAGACTGAGTCCTGCAGCTCATTAATAATTTCAGAACCTGCAGGATAACATGCTTACTGTGCTCAGTACTGCCTGTCCCCATGCTATATATTTAAAACCACTCTTGTCAAAGGTTTATCATTGACGAGAATAAACAGTTTTCCTTCCAGGAGGTGGTACAGTGTGAGATTCTAATTATTCCTTTTAACTGTGCTGCTGGGGTAGCTGGTTTCTAACTTTATGTGAACACCTCAAGGCTAAAATATTTTGCAGTAGTTGCGGGTTGTTTTAAATGAACACCCTTTACATCTTAAATGGTGTGAAGCAGCACTCATGGAGGAAGAACTTCATGTATTATTTAGCTTTTTTGCATTGTATCAAACTGTTTTAAATCAGATGCTAAATTTTACATGAGTATTGATCATAACTTGATATCATCCATTATAAATAACCTTTTTGTTTGTTGAAACTCCTTGTACAGAACTATGGAGATGGGAAGAAATGGACACCTAATTAGGTTTAGTAATTTGTCTTATTGTTTCAAAGGGATATAAGAAGTGCTCATTTGCCTACAGTCTCTTTTGATGTTGGAAAAGAATATCAGATCATCGCTCTCCAGGCCAGTTCCCAAGATGAAAAGATTATATACTATTCTCTAAAGACATTATTTTACATTTATACAAGTAAAAGGGAAAACAAACACTCCATTGAAAGTTAAAGTTCTTAAATTATTGATGTTTATTTGTCTAATTTGTTTTACTTTACAAACTATATGTTCTTATGTCTTTGGTAACTAATACATGTTAAAATATGTTAGAGTTCATGAGGTTACCTCTGTTACTTCAAAAAATATAACTGAAATATGACTAAACAAAATATCCACTCAGCATTACTGTTTTGGAAAAATCCATGGTTCTTCCTTGATCGTAAGTGAAAGACACTAATTTATAATCAGTAAATAGATTTGATAAATGTAAATAGTTTAGCAGAATAAGACTAGTAAACCCATTCTGCAGAAAACTGAAGTCCTATCACAGCAGAGAGTAATTTTTAAGTAGTGAAGACAAAAAAAAACAACAGTGAAAAAATAAGGCTAAGTCAAAAAGGACTAAAATATTCCTTGGCTTTCAATGAGCTTTGGAGGAAATCATAATCCTAAAGCTCATCTAATTTTAGAAATAAAGATATTTCATATCAGAGGCATCATATGGCCCAGAGCCTTATGTTTTCTCTATTTGAATTTGACTATCAGATGAAACAAATCTAAGTATGGTTTATAAAATATCAAGCAATGCAAACAGTAAGAACTCTAAAGAAAAAGGTTATCTTTTCAAGAATAAAGTATTAGGAGGAAGTTAAATCAATTCAGAACTGGAAAAAAAAAAAAAACAAACCAAAACAAAACACAAAACAACCCAAACCCCAAACCTACATAGGTATCAGCACATTTGCAACCCCTTCACAGGGTTTTCAATTTCCTGTGTTCAGTATGTGGTCTTATAAAAATGATAACAGGATTCAGCTTCTGAAAAATATACATGCATTTTATCTGTTGTTTTCTTAAGGCAATCACCAAAATTGAGAGATGTGTTAAAAAAGTCACAGAGTGTGGTTTTAGTCAGTTGGTAACTTGAGGCAACAGGAAAATACTCTGTTCTTGCTGAATTGTTTGAGAAGTGATTTTTCTTTTTTTCTTTGACTTTTGAAAAGCATAAAAACTCTGTTTACCTAATGATTTCTTGTAGCTACTAGACTGTGGACTAATTTTTAATAACCTAATGACTCCTTATACAAGTCTGCTATGAATTTTCAAGGGCAAGACTTAACAGTCTACCACAGTTAATGGAACTCTGTATTTCAGTAGCCTCACGGGTTGCTCATGAGGGTATGTTTCTAACTTCTGCCTGCTCACAGAATTTATCTCCTTATCCTTCTCTTGAAATCTGTTCAGGATACTATGAATTTGTGCCTGAGTTTTTTCAATATTTTCAAAGTTATGTGTGGAACAGAGCATCTTAGCCTACGTCTTAGCGCAGTATATTCCCTTTCTGCTTCCCTCTTCAGTCTGAGATAAGAACACTCATCAGCTACCTTTATCCTCTCTGTAAACGCTATACGCACTATTTATGGCAACAGTGTTTTGCTTGCTTTTCTTTGGATGCAAAAGTATTTTTCAACTCAGGAGGAAAGCATGTGTGCGAGCAGCTATAGGGAACAAATCTTTCACGCTTTTTTATTTTTATTTTTATTGAAAGATGTAAGTTTGACTTCTTCTGGGAAGAGGTGAGAATTGAGACTCAGTTCAAACTCCAAGTCAACTGGAATACAGTCACTGTTTTCAGCAAAGTCAGACCCCCAAAATGTGGCTGTAGTGCACACACTGCAATTTGGCCCCTCATTGGTTTAGGAGCAATAATGCCAAGCTGACTGTGTCTTGAAAGGATTTGGCATAAACTAAGAAGCTAAGTGCTTACCAGACTGAGATGTGTATGGGTATCTGCGGGAGCAGGGCTGTAGTTTCCTCAAGCAAATGACTTATGAACTTGAGACATCTAGAGAGCTAATGTGCTGCTGAATGTGGTTTTAAGGATTACAATTAAAATACCTAAAAGCAAACTAAGTCACACTTCAAATGCTTTAAGGTTCTTCATGACTTTTTCCCCACATGGCAAGTTTGGGGAGGAGCAAGGAATTCAGCTTGGTTCTTTCACAACCTACATTATGTACTCAGTGTTAAAGCCCATAAAAGAGAATAAGCCTAAAATATTTTTGTTGAATAATTTTGGGTAAGGATGAGTTGTTTTAAAATTGTCGTGATTTCTGTGAATATTTCACAAACAGAAGAAATACTCTTTATAAACTGTCAGTCCATTTCAACTTTGTTAAATCCCTGGCACATGTAGGCAAAGGTAGTTCTGTTGCCTTTGTTACGTGTTGTGTATTGTTCAAGGGTAGCAAGCCAGAGTGAATTTGGCAGTGGGTGGTATTTAGGACTATGCTGGCATACAGAATTCCAGCTGCTTCACCTTCCACTGTTTTCCTCAGTTCAGGAAAAATTCACATAACTCGCCCTTACATATCTTGCATCAGAGGAAAAAAAATCCTTCTGCCATACAGTCTGTTGTATTTTGCCAGTGGTTTACATTCAGTCTGTGCCCTTCAACTTTGGTGAGATTCAGCCATGTCCAGCAGATATCAAGTTCTGAATAATTTGGGACAGTTACTCAGGATATTACTACCTAACAGAAATTGCCTGGTTTAAAATAACACTTCTTTTGTATGTATTTTCCCTGGATTTTTTTAGCAAATATGGAAGAGAAAGCAGGCTAAAATTATACTACTGATTACCTGTACCTGTCTCCAAATAAAATAGGAAACAATTCAAAATCCTCCCAGAGATTAGATGGTGTTAAAAAAGATAATTAGTACAAAGATGAGAAGAGGTGATCCCCTTTTTCCACTTGCCAACCTCACTGCACAATGGTGCTAAATTTTAGAGATGTTCGAGTATCAAATGCAATGAAATGTTATACCTAATTTTAGCAACAATCTAGTCTCCTAATTAAAAAGTTATTTACAGGTTCTATTACATTTTTAATAATGATGAAACACAAATAAGCTGTCAAATGGATAGGTAGAAAATATAACTAGACAACGATATGCTGGCATAGAAATACAGCTTTGATATTTGAGTGATTTTTCTGACAAGACTGGGAAAGATAGAATTTCTAAAATAATAGAAGAAAGAAGGAAAAATAGCAAGGGAAGAAAGAGACTGTCAGGGTAAACATATAATTCTTTAGATTAAGCTTTGCTCTGCTGAACCTTATCTGTCTACATGCTTGTGTATTCCTGTTTTGATTTTTGTTGTACTTCTGGGGTTAGGTTTGATTTTTGTTCTAATATGAAATCCGGTATGTTATAGCCTACTTTTCAAGAGGCTTCTTAAAATAACTTTAAAGTGAGTGAGGGTGCATTTTTAGGCCTATATTTTAGGTGAATTTATTTTCCAAAAAAAATAAAGCTGGGACATTTGAAATGATGCGGTATTGTGTGCAAGAACTCAATGTTTTTAAAATCACTGCATTAGCCTTTGAGAACTCTAAAACAGTACATCAGTAATACTAGTAAAATACAATCTTTTTGTCAGAGCTTTGTACGTTTTAGGCAGGCTAAATGCAGTAATTGACACTTGGTCATGTTTTACATTGATTGACCAAAGTTATTTGAGGGCCTCTGTAATGCTAATGGGTGCTACAAGTTCTGGTGCAGAAACTTGAGCAGTTGATCAGCTGGAATGATAGCTCGGGACCTTCTGTCAGGGAAAGAAATGCAATGGAAGGACAAAATTAATTGGGGAGACTGTCATCCTTCTAGCTCATTCAAGGCTCAGCAGAAAAAAAATCTGTTGTTGTTGTGAGTATAGTTAAGTGAATTGTATTCCTACCTTCCCTTTCCCCATACCATAACTTGCACAGCTCTTTCTTTAGTATCTTAGAGTCCTTGGAATTTTAAACACCATTTTTATATTTCCTTTTCAAAATGAATGCATACAGAAATCTTCCTCTTAACGTAAATGAAGAACAAACATTTCAGTGCCCAGGCAGAGTTTTCATCTATTATTTAATATTTCTACTTTTTTACCTGTGTGTTTGTATGTACAGCAATATGCATATACTACATACATACTTGTTTAGCTAGGCTTGCTATTAGTTAATAAGCTTTGTTAAAAGAATCACAGAATCACAGAATAGTCAGGGTTGGAAGGGACCTCTGGAGATCATCTAGTCCAACCCCCCCGCCAAAGCAGGGTCACCTACAACAGGTTGCACAGGGCAGCGTCCAGGCGGGTTTTGAATGTCTCCAGAGTGGGAGACTCCACAACCTCTCTGGGCAGCCTGTTCCAGTGCTCCACCACCCTCAAAGTAAAGAAGTTCCTCCTCATGTTAAGATGGAACGCCCTATGTTCAAGCTTGTGCCTATTACTCCTCGTCCTATCAATGGGCACCACTGAAAAAAAGACTGCTCCCATCCCCCTGGCATCCTCCCTTCAAGTATTTGAAAGCATTAACAAGATCCCCCCTCAATCTTTTCTCCAGACTAAAGAGACCCAAATCCCTCAGCCTCTCCTCATATGAAAGATGCTCCAATCCCCTAATCATCTTTGTAGCCCTTTGCTGGACCCTCTCCAGCAGATCCCTGTCCTTCTTGAACTGGGGAGCCCAGAACTGGACGCAGTATTCCAGATGCGGCCTCACCAGGGCAGAGTAGAGGGGGAGGATGACCTCCCTCGACCTGCTGGCCACACTCCTTTTGATGCACCCCAGGATGCCATTGGCCCTCTTGGCCGCCAGGGCACATTGTTGGCTCATGGTCATCCTGTTGTCCACCAGGACTCCCAGGTCCTATTCCACAGAGCTGCTCTCCAGGAGGTCAGCCCCCAACCTGTACTGATGCATGGGGTTATTCCTCCCCAGATGCAGTACCCTACATTTACCCTTGTTGAATTTCATCAAGTTCCCCTCTGCCCAACTCTCCAGCCTATCCAGGTCACGCTGTAAGGCAGCACAGCCTTCTGGTGTGTCAGCCACTCCTCCCAGTTTAGTGTCATCAGCAAACTTGCTGATGGACCATGTAGATATGCTGACCTTCCTTATGTTCAGTCTTTGACCTGAAACTTTGAGTTTTGCAGAATATTTTTGTACATTTTATAAATATGTTTGCATCTGAATTCACTGGGTACAACATTAATAGATATGAAAAATGGGAATATATTCTTAAAACAAGCTACTTTCTTACAGATTCTGAACATCTTTTGTTTGCCTCTCCCTGTTGTCAGTTCTAAGGAATCATTGTAATTCCCACAGATAGCACTATCAGCTTGGAACTGTAATTAATAAATTGTGTCAGTAATTAATAAATCTTATTCTAACTTTTTTCCTTTCTTTCTGACATGTTGAGTAGCATTTAGGATTTTCTATCCACAATCAGAGATTTTTTTTTTTTCTTATTTCTGGTTTGAACTGCTCTCAGGTTTTGTAGCAGCTGCTTTGTTCCAGTTCAGAAAAATTTCAGTGTCTCTGTAGAGGCCAAAACTGTTGGTTATTTCTGTATGAAGTACAGGGATCCCAAAGCTGACTGCATTAGCTCTAAAACTGGAATGCCTCATCAGTCTGTGTCCAAGCTAATGAATGTGGGTGCAGCAACATTGTGCCATGACAAGAAGTACTATCAGTACAGTCAGAGCTTGTCTTGATGCGTAAGAAAGGGATTCTGCATTTCTTTCTCCTTGTCTACCAGCCACATCAGTTCCAAGCTTGCTCCTGTCATCAGATGTTCCTGATTTGGTTAAGAATTTACCAATAGGAAAACTAACAGTGTTCACCAACAGTGTTCAAAATTAATTGAAAGTGGCGATTTCAATTACTGTAGGCCTTATGGACAGTTTATTTTTGGTTGTTCTGCCTTTCTAGCTAGCGTGAAGACCAAATAAGTGGTAATAGCGTACTTTGTGATTGTCAAGTGATTGTTCAGTAAGTGTTCCTTCACTGCAAGCAATATTTTGGTTTAATTGCCAACAGAAGAAATATATCAAGACATACAGTAAAATAATTACCATATTCAGAGGCTTCCCAACAACTGTGTCTTTGCCAGTCATTTCTAGAAAAAGGAATTTGGACATACTATGGATACCTGGGATGCTATGGAATAATTGCTGGAGCTGACTTAGAAATTGAACTTATATCCACATCTTAAGGAAAGGTACAGCATTGAAGGATGGAGTGCAGCTTATACGCCAGGGATCCATTCCACAGAAGTTCCCTAGGCAATATAACCTGCAACCTTAGATGCTGGCAACACCAGGGAAGCTTGGTGTGCTGACTCTTAAGAGAAACTGCACAGAGGGTGGAGCAGAGTGAAGGGACTGTGGCCAGGCTCTGCAACAATACAGGAACTTGAAGGTACTGTGGAACGGATAAGCTGCATATTTGCTACCCTGGGCCAACGGTCTGTCATTTTTTGACAAAATACTATCCTTTGGGTGAACTTTGCTCATTATAATCTCATTATAATACCAAAACACACCTCCACCCCAAAAGCTACCCACCTCCAAGGTGCAACCACCCCTGACTGAGCTTGTGCTCTGAATGTTTCCCAGTCTACATCTTTCAAAGCAAAGAGAAAAAATTTTTACACCAATCATAACAAAAGCATGTATGTCTAGAGTCACTCAAGCTCCACCTGAAAAGTAAAAATTAGGATGAAAAATAGCTTAAGAGAGGAGGGATGTCAGGGAAGACACCATTGCAGTCAGGGAAGATACCATCGCTGACCACCTCTGACTTCTGGGGTCAGTCGACGTGTTGAGCCTCTCTTCCACCCCACAGGGACGCCTTTGGGTAAGAATTGAACACTTGGTTATACCAAGTTCTTCCCTGGGAAACTTGGAAATCTCTATAGAATTGTTTTGTCACTTCGTGTGTTTATAGCCAGGCTGTATTACTCATATTCGTGGTACTTGCACATGCTTTGCAGCTGGTGAATTTATCACTGGCAATCCAAAAGAATTTGTGCATCTGTTGCTTCAATAAACTACACTATTCATTAATCTACCCTTGAGAGTTCTCATTGAATGCGACCAGACTTCTTAAGTGTGGCCGTGCTAGTTCATGGCATGTGACTAGACTGAAGATGTACGGTGTTATTTGTGCATCCATAATTGTGATAGTGCAATATATTGAACATGACTGGACTTGAAATGCTGAATTGGGCATCACTCAGAATCTAAGCCTAGCCACCCCCAGCCCCTCTGATATCTGAGGACAAGCTGGAGTGCAAGGGGGTTTATTTTCTGCCAAATTATTTTGCCTTTTAATGCAACAGATGCTTCACCCAGAAAAAAGGAGAAAGCCTGGCCCATGGGAAAACTGGAAGCTGTTAAGGACACAGTTGTCATTTCCATTGGAGCAGAGCTGGCTCAAAGTGGAAAAAAAATGCATTTGACTATATTAGATATATGAAAAGATTATCTTTGGAAAACAGACTGGACTATCAAGACTTGTGTGTCCTACTGTAGATATAGAGCGGTATATTTTCTTCTGACTTCTGGTTCCATTACCAGGAATTCTCTTTCCATATCCTGAATGCGGTTAATACCCCAACGCTATGTGTTTAGATACTATTGAGACCTGTTATCTCAGTCATTCAGCCTGTTTAGTGTCCAGGCCTTCATTTCATCTTTGTTAGAATCAAAGTTGCGAGGAATGCCCTTAAAACAAGCAAACAGACAGAGAAACCATAACAAGCAAACAAAAGCTAAAGTAACGCCTGCAAATCCTCCAGCATATCTAAACTGAGTTGTATCGGATTATTGTAATTTTATATATATTTATATATACGTGTGTATGTATGTGTATAAATACATGAGAGAATGATAGCATCAGAAATGGGGCAACCATGAAGCTGAAGACAGGTACCATTGCTCACCCCAAGGGGTGTTGTAGAGTGCACCCCACCTGCACTATGCAATTATTACAACAACTTGTGAGGTTATACACAGACAAAATAGCGTGGTGCAATTCTTAATTATCAGTGCAGTATTTTACTAATTGCACATATGTGCCAAAGGATGCTCCCACCTGTTTAAAGTGTGTCTATATTAAGCTTCAACATAACATGCATAGTCCCTCCTAACTGTTGCTTGATATTTCGTTGTGCGGTTTTCACTTAAACGGGAAGCATTAGTTACCATCTCACTGAACCTAAATTAGAATTTATTCTGAAATTTGCAGATTGTCATTACACAAGTGAGACAGGCCTTGCTTATACTAATTTTAATACATCACAGTGTGATAGTGGTAGGGTGTTCTCTGTGTGTCCTTTTTTTTTTTT
>VZSZ01008383.1:34330-52619 GCA_013398815.1 Ibidorhyncha struthersii
AAAAAAAAGGCAAAGATGTTGCTGGCTGAAGATAAAGGTAGATCAAAGAAGCTGTGGCTAAGACTGTTAATCTGCACACAGCACTTCAGTCTAGAAGGTGCAATTTATTTTTCCAAAATATCGTATTTACTCAGTTTGACTTTTTAAAGAAATAAATAATATACAGACTTTTATAGTATGTTTCTGTAACAAATTACCGTATTTTTATAATACCTACTTTTACATTCTGCTTCCCATTTCTGTTCTTCTAAACATCATTTATTTAACAAAAGAAGCTCACATAATGATCTTGGTTTAATCTTTGAAGTTGACATATCTTCTTACCATCTAATGCAACATAATATTCTCTTTATCACCTATTCTCTTTTTCACAGTCAAGCTCACTGCAGTTTTGTTTTATGCAGAAATCAGTCAGCAACATGACTTGCACTGCACTCTGGAAAACTTTTAGTGATCGTAACAAAAAGCAAGAGATCAAGGGGCAGTCTTACAGATTACTTCAAAGAAGCAAAGGGTGTGCAAACTAAGTCTGTAAAAGCTGAGCCTTCCCAAACCACAGGGGTCTGTATTAGACAAAACAAATCAGTTCTTCTAAAGTTCAGCACTGATTAGCACAGATGTCTGTGTTAGTGAAGCACTGCCTTACAAAAAGGTCTTCAAGAGTTTTTCTTTGGGAAGTGACATATAGAACTTGCTGTTATTTCTCAGGAGGTGTACAATGAAATGTCTTAGAATAAGAGCAGCAACGGTCCTGGAAAATAAAGTTCAGAGGCAGATTGTGATCAGAAATCATTCTGATTAGGGATGGATACAAGATCTGGATTTAGGTTTTTCTTAAGACATCAATAGCAATACAAAATTTAACATCTAAGAAGGTACCTATTTGGTATTCCTTTAAAAGAGCACTGTGGCTGGCTTGCAGGAAACTTTGCTGATCATAGATCACCAATTAAGTCATCTCTGGAAAAAAGGAAGATTCAAAGATAGAACTCAAAATAGGGACCTCTAACACTCCCCAAAGGATTGAACACCTTATGATGGATGTGGTCCTACGAGATGGTACAATATAGTACCTTATGATATGAATTAATGCAAAAGAAAGAATAATATAGGCAGACAGTAAAGGCAGAAGACAAATCTGGATGTTTCTGAATTCTGTTTGTCTATACAACTCTTCCCTTCAGAAGCAGACTTTTGAGATAATTTTTTCAATTTCTTGTTATCTAAGTTTCAGCAAATATTTATAATTTCATTGAAGTATAGCCTGATTTTTACCACCACTACCTAAATTCATTTTGTTAGACAGAAATTCATAAATAAAGTCAGAGCATTCTTAAATATGATGGGTCTATTTCTATATTTCTGGAAGATTCATAGGAGAACGGGTAGAATAGAAAAAGGAGGGATTGGGCCCAGGGAAACATTCTGGTTTGGGTCAAAGGCTACCCATTTCTCCATGTTCTGTATTATGTGATTGGTGCATCTGTACCTCAGTAGCCATAATTTGTTTAGTGATGAATGTAGGAACAACTGTAAGAGAACAGATGGTGCCCTTATTCATCTGAATTTTCTTCCTACCAAGATTTTGTTTATCTCTCACAGCAGATTTTGTTGCTCATCTCATTTCCATCCTGAATCCCTGTATGATATTCAGCAACTGTAAAACTTAACATTACATTTAATTCAGGACACAATATGGAAACATGGTCAGCATAAAAATAAAACAAAATCAACAAAAATAAAACAATTATTTTTGCCATCTCAGAAGTTTTTCTTATGTATTTACCTTACTCATTTTCATATTTTCTTCATCTACTGATCTCTAAATTACCTCAAAATTAAATGACTAAAATTATTACTTATATCTGGCAGACAGTATGCAACCTCCAGCATCATTCATCTTTTTACCTGGTTTCGCCTGCTGTTTCAAAACTTTATGTTCAAGTGGATTGTAAATGTAGCTTAAATGGAAATGTTGAAAACATTCTAATTCAAAAGAACAGCTCTGAACTCTGAATATTTAAAAAATTTCCTCATTGTCTTAAAAGAACATACGGTGATTCACCCATGATTTTTTTTTTCTCTAAAATGAGTTTAATTTAATGAGTCAATGAAATTAAAGATTCCTTTTTATGGCAGCTGGCCCTCTTAAAATTCAAGGTCAACGCACAGCATTGACATAATTGCACAGCCAGTCAGTCCATATTCTACAGGTGTCGGTCATGTTGAAAATAAGCACACTAATTTATATTTTTAATGTGCAGCAGAAGTCATATTCCATAGCAAACTCAAAGAAAACAAAGTCACTTTTGGGGGTATAATTGAGCCATCAAGTCCTCTTACTTGGAGGAAGTCACATTTACCTTACTGTTACTGTGTGCATCATTCAAATGCTGTGCTGTACCTTTTTGTTCATTAACTGCTTAACACTGTTGTGATTTAAATGATTGCTAAGGAGTAATAAGTCAACATTCAGCTGGAATACTTGTAGAACACAACAAGATTCAGAACTCAAATCAAAAACTCTCCAAATAATATTTAGTTTGATAAATCCTGGGATTATAGTGTGGAAGGAAAACTCTAATAGCACTAATACAATCACAAGAAGGGAAAGAAACTAATACAGAGAAATGAGGAAACCAGGAAATCCAAACTTTACTTAGTTTAGAATCTAAAGGTCACAGAAATGGTACGATTTCTGAAGTTGATGTGCTGCCAAGTGCCTGAGAAAAAAAACAAACCCCAACCAACCTAAAACCTTAGATTAAAGAAAAAAGAAATGTTTCTTAAAAAATCCAGCATTCCTGAAGGATGCAGCAGAATTGCCCTGAGGTAGGTCTGCCACACTCAGAAGGAATTTATGTTGTATAAATGTCCTTGTAATGCAGGCCAGCTCTGTTATGTGCCATATCCTTCTAATCGCATCAACAAGACTGGCTTCTCAAGCAGCATACATAGTGGGCAAGGACACAATGTGAAATTAAAGCCAATGGCAAAATTGTGTTATGGCCTAGATTTCACTCACCTGCATGTAAGGGAGATATCCATAATGAGATTGTTTGTATCCTTTTCTGCTTTGTGCAAAATGGCCTTTCATTACTCATAAAAGTTTCGATAAATGAAATACATATGAGGAGGTATCTCCGTAAAAAGTCTTGGACAGAACGAAAAGTGGGGTGCCCTTCTGCACTGTTTTCAATAGCTTATAGAATAATCTTCCAGAGAAAAAACATAGGCCTCCTCTATTAGAGTATATTTCCTGAACTTTTTTTTTATAAATAGTAGCACATAAATTCTTGCAAACACACATGCCTGAAGAGAACTCATGTGGAAATAAAAACAAGAGAGAGTGATCTGGAACAAATAAAAAAAGAAACATGTAAACTTGAAAGGAAAGGAGCTTTTGCTCCATTTTTTTTTTCTAGAGTAAATAAAACTTAAGTTGGTTCTTTTCCTCAGCTGGTGAGTTACTTTTGTTTGTAAAAAAGATGTCATTTTTAACTAGAAAAACATAAATACTGAATTTAGTGATAACAGCTGTCATTTTCAACTGGTATTTTTCTTGTAAGCCCACTACTGTAGTTGTCTGTGCTTAGCTAATGTGTTTCTCATTTGTACATTCCAAGTGCATAATGTCAGAAATGATTGATGAATATATTTTTCAGATTTGTTAATGAAAAAAACCTGTTTCTTATTCGGGGGGGATGGTGGGTGGGGTGGGTCAGCTCTTTCAGCCTACTGAGAGCATTTAGTCTCTGTTCTTACAGGCAAGGTCCAGGTTATCGACTATGCTCATCTTTTTCATCTAAGTGCCTCTGAGTGGGTGGACGGAGATTAGAATTTGGCTCTTCAATATTCTGTGCTTACAAAAAAGCATATTAAAGACAGTGGAACATTATTTTATTAGTTTGCCATTGCAAAAAAAAATTTGTTGGGAAAGAGATACCATTAAGAATCACAGCCTTTTCATATTTGTATGAGTTACATTCTTTTAGCTCTATTTCATAATAGTTGATATTTTGATGAGGAAGTCTGGGATAATATTTGTGTTTGGCAAAAGTATCTGCTTTGCACTCTGTATCGAAACTGGAGACATTTCACAATGAAAGACTCACATTTCACTAATTTTTATTTCTTGGGATTTAGCCAAAAGGTATTGTCCTTTTCTGTACCACTGCAATGACAGTATATATTTTATGTATAGCCATAATGAGAACGGTGCCCAACGTCTGTGTTTTTTTTGTTGATGGTGGTGGGGGTTTGTGTGTTTTTTGTTTTGTTTTGTTTCTAATTGGTATGATTCACCTTTCTGGGTGAAAAAATCATTGATGTGTGTAGTTTCCCATGGCATCTATTTGAATCCCACAGAATGTCTTTCCTAAGATTTCTTAATAGGATATAAAATATCCTGGGGTTCTGGCTTCTGTGAAATGAATGGCTGCATCTGGTTTTATTATTTACTACAAGAAGTAAGTCCTTGTTGTCAAGCCAAGTGATGCAGGTGGGTTTGGCCTTCCGTATTGTCTGTGACAGTAGATCCTGGAATTCACTGTATTTTGCACCTGATTTACTCCAAAGCAGTTTGAATACAAGCTAACATGTATGCAGCGTGATTGATCAGAGGAATAGGATCAGTAGTAAAACAGCAAGTGAATCAACTTGGTAAAATATATGCACAGATAACACAACAGGTCTGATCTTCACTTTAATCTAGCTGGAGGATCCACTGCCACCGCAGTGGTACTAGATTTGCAAATGCCTTCATTGAGATTATGACAGACCAGGTCTTCCAGGCTCATTCTTATCTAGGCAGAGTCAATGAGACTCTAATCCCTAGTTAAAATAAAATAATAAAAAAAAGCACTCCTAGGAAAATATCGAAGAGTTATGAGATCTGCTATATATAATTAATTCTTTTCTTTAGAATGTGTAAATTTTATTCATCAGCAACACAGCTCTACATTCTGTATGTGCATACAGCATGCTTCTGTACCACATAAGGGGTTAGAGTGTAATTTTGTATTTCGAAGTAATTTAAGCAGGGTCACGGAATCTGGTAGTTTCACACTTACAAAGGCAGCTAACAGCCTCGCAAAAGAATCTCATAGGCAAAACAATTGATTTCTAACTTCTTCCTGAGCAGGGAACCTTCACTGCCTAGATCGTGTACAATAAAACTGACATCTGAGGGTAGAGCAAAAATATACTCAACTTTCCTAATCCCTTGGAGGCTTGTGAAATTACTGTCTGAAAACTATAATGAGAATGGGATAATTTGTGACATTTCCCTCTGCTGTTAGAAGGTATTGATTTTATGACACTTTCATTTCTTGTTATGTATTACGAGTATAAGACATCAGAATGTTAATATCAGATGCATAGAATAAACAAGGATAGTGCCAGGTAGTACTTTATTTATTTCAATTATTTTTCAGTTTTATGCTGTAGCTATTTTACTAAATCCCTGAAGGCTGTTAGCAGATAAACAATGATTCATAAGCTCTGAGAATTCAGAATTAGAGGAGGCAGCCAATACATAAACTTACTTCTTCCATGAAGTCTACCAGCCAAGTAGGATAACTTATCCTCACCATGCTGAGTTTTGACCTCCTTTGGTTTACCTAAGACATTAAGTTTTTCAGCTGCATTGTCTGTCTAATTTAGACTGTCAGTGCCTTGAGGTAGATGTCATCTTCCTCCTGACATATGAGAGACCTGCTGAAAATACTAATGTATTTACAATAGGTCCAATACTGTCACTTGAATTCAGCCCTGCTGCATCTTACTTGTCAGGTCTTTGTGAAGGGTAAGTTCCCTGTTCTAGTGGTAAAACCACCAAGACAAGGTTATGGAGAAGGCTGTCTCATCAAGACTGCCTTGAAAGTCTTCAAGTGTTGACTTCTTAGCTCTAGAATAATACAGTCCTATAATAATACAGTCCTGTAATTAGCTTTCCTTACAGCTGTGTCCGGGATCACTGAAAAACATACCTGGCTTTTGGTCTTCTGGAGAAGTCTCTGTGTATGTCTCCCCTCTGTTCTCAGTGCATTCATCCCACTCTGTTCATCATACTATGCACAATCAGTTCAACACAAGGACTGGGCAAGAGCTGCAGATTCAGAGGTTCTGACAAAAACCTTGGGAAGTTGCACTGCATATTGCTGAAAAGAGAGAAATGGAATGCATGAAATGCCTGAAGAGAAATGTACTGTCCAGGCTGAACAATGGTAGCACAATTACATTCAAAGTAAATGTATGGCAATAGGGTACTAATCATATATAAGGTGGTATTTTCCAGAATCATGTTTTTTCTGCAAGAAGCCTATACCTAAGAGAACCATTTATGACACCTAAGTAGCAAGAGATAGCTGCATTGTAAGCTGGTTATAAAAACGTGCATTCTTGTAGTGACCCTGGCCAGAAGACTGTTGTACATTGAGGAGTTAGTGATGCAGGGAACAGCTCACCTACACAGGCCTGGGCCCGTTCTGTGGTGTGCTACTCACCCACGGTGGCCTTCAGGCGTGTACTGCGCTGCGCAAGCACTGTGGCGACAAGGAGAGCTCAGCCAGCTCTTGGTAACAGAGTAACCTGCAGGCAGCTCCGCTCAGTACTGGCCATCACACCCCCTGCACGGCCCAGCCTTTAGCTAACAGTGCAGCAAGACATTTTCATGAGAATGTAATTTTTGGTTGACTATAGAAATGAGAAATAGAGTTGTTTCCTCGTCAGAGATCCTATAATAGCTTGAAAGGCTGAAAGGGGAGAATCTCTGCTATGGATGTGGTCTGCATGGTGTGTTGCACGTAGGTCAGAGCTCCATTCGATGCTGCACTGCTCAGGGCTCCCAGCACCTAAGGAGGCCTAACATTATCTATGCAATTCTCTTCTTACAGTGTTAGCTCTAATAAATAGCATCACCGAGTCTGAGCACGTTTCTTACTGGGTTCGCAACAAACCAGCGCCTTCCAGTTCAAAACAGTAGTTAAAAATAGTAATGTATTTGTTAGTCACTTAATGCTTAGCCCCAGAATAAAGCTTTTTCAAAACTTTGGTCACCAGCGTTGAAGAGAATACTAACAGTCTCTGATTGTGAACATAGGCATGGAGAGGGGTGGAAAGGACAAATTGTGTCCTCAGTGAAGTACAGTTGGTTACATTCTGCTAGATTTTATTCCTTTAATATTCCCATATGACTCTCTGAAGAGGACGGGGAAAAAAAGACTGAATAGGGTATAATACATGTCTCTGTCCTTTCAGGACTTCAAGAGATAGTTGTCTGCCAGAGTCACCGCAGACAATAGAGAACAAACAAAAGCAATGAATAGACCATCCCACTTTTTCAACTGCCAAGTGAGAGTTGATCCACTGGCATTTTTTTTTTCCATTCAAAGAAGATCGCTTCTCCATTAAAACACTGATATAGAGGTTTACCTGCGATCAGCATGCCTTTAAAAGTAGAAAATAAGTCTACATATTAAACATGAAAAAAAAAAGTAATCATGAAGATGCTAAAGGTGCATCTCATTCTGATGTCATATTGACTCCAAATAATTGTTTCCATGCATACATGTAAATATATATTATAAATATTTACACATGCACATATATGGCACAAAGTCATTGTATGCAAAAGTTAGAACAGAAAAACAGAGCCCACCAAACTGAGCAATTTCATTTGTTTTATGAAGATCTGAAATAGAGCATAATGGATGTAGAGTTATCTCTATAGTAGTTGTAATGGTCTGTAGACTGAGTTATAAGTAATCTCAACTTCAGAAAGTAATCTCAACTTCAGAATGCATAATTTAGCCCTAAAATATATGAAATGTTTGCTAGAGAAAATGTTGGCCTAGAAGAGGACTATAGATACAGCTACCAGCAGTAACTGATACATAAATTGGAAGATTTCAAAACTAACTTCATGCATGGTAGATCCGGCACATATCATGGTCATGTTTTATATTTTAATTCCTTCTTGCTTATGAACAGTGTTGATGTAGTGTTGGCCTAAACCATCACGTTGTCCAAATATTCTAACAGGCAAATAAGGAGGAGAAGTCGTAACAATTTGACTTCCTTGTAATCTAAATCAAGGTAGCCTATTTTGGCTCAATATTTTCCCTAATACAATAATATTAGTATATTTGAATTCAACCAATTTATGCCATGAATATGTTTAACATAGCAACTATCTACGTGCAGACATATTATCACCTATAATTATTTCAGACTTACAAAATGCTTCCACTCATTTTAACATGAAAAAGTTATAGAAAGGAACAGATCATCTACCTGGAACCATTCAAAGCTTCCTGACCAAAAGAGAGGCATACTTTACAATGTTTGAATCATCTCACCATCACTGTGGATCAGTACAATGTAAGAGAAGAAATATTCTTTCTCCTTGGCCATCTGCATTTAAATTGATACATTATGTGAAAACATACAAGCCAACCTGGGAAACAAAAATTTTATTCTATAGTTGATGTAGGTATAATGTATTGGGTTTGTTTTTTTTTTCTTGTAAGCTTACTGTAGGGGAATTCATAGCATACGGATAGTATTGTACAAAAATAAGAACAAAGGTATAAGGGAAAAGAAATTGTAGTTTTTATACCTTGTGAAGTTCACTAAGTTGCAGATATTGTATGTGAACTAGATTAGTATCAAATTTCTATAGAGCTTTCTCACACAACAGAGTGGTGAAGAGAAGGGAAAAACAGTATCATAATAAGGTCAGAGGATGAGACAATAACTGAGTTGTCCAGAAAATTGAGCCACGCTGGGATCTCATAAACTGGGATATCATTCCTCTAGGTAATCAAAAACATTCAAAATATCGTTCAAAATGTATCTGTCCCTTGTGGGGACTTTCAATGAGCCAAGCTTACTTTGTCTGAAGTAATGCTTTTATAAAGAAAATATTACACCCAGGGAAAAGCTTTCCTTGTATCCCTTAACAATAAAGTCTGAAAATACAATGTTATTGAAATTCTTTTTATGTGTACTTCAGAAAGAAAATAATTTTGGGTTTCTTTAAAGAAACAAAGATTGTGTAGATTTTATCTGATTTATACAGTGTAATCATATTTATATCATAATTTTTCTAGTTTGGAACAATAGCCTTATAAATATTTTATTCAGTTCTTTTTCAACATAAACACTTCCATTTCGGGGGGTCACAATTTGATCTGAGTGCAAATAGCTTTAAGCAGCAGGGGTCCAAGCCATAGATATGTATTCGGATTTGGACCTAACTACTAAAGTGGAATATTTAAATGCTTATATACTGTGTTCATGCTGTTATGGAGCTGGAGAACAAAAGTGATCAAACATACACATATTCCACATTACACATTCAGAGCGAGACACAAAGAGAGAGAAAGAAGGAAAGAAAGAAAAAGAAGACATTAAAGATAACTATTGCGGGCATTTCTTAGCTTGCATTTCTCTCTAATATGACAGTCCTCAGTTCATGCTTGTCTTGCACGCACTCACAAAGACATATTTGAGTTCTCATAATTTTAGTCTTACGCTTTTGTCTTTTTCCTACATGGAGAATGTAAGTATACTCTCTTTGGGCTGGCACCAGCCCTTAGGTATTCAAGGTTTTTGCTTATATATCCCTCCACATTATCTCTGCTACCTTTGTTAGTGGCAGAAATCTCAAAGAAAATAACATTGCTGAGAGTTTCATTAAGATAAGTTATCAGAACTGTGGGGGGATGAGAGGAGAAGAACAGATGAGATTAGTTATCATTCCCGTGGAAAAAGATATAGTGGGAATTCCTACCCCTTGGTCAGTGGAGAACACACAGAGGAAGCTCGCAGGTACCCAGTGATGAGAAAACCATTGATTAATCAATGCACTTTTTGCATTAATTGATATTGCAGCAATCCAAGCATCAATCAGCAAAATGTGTCAAAAACCAGACTGATTTTCAGATCCTCTTCCTGTTGTTTCTGTTCTTGAGTCTCATTTTAAATGCAGCCTAAGCACATATTGGTGTTTAGAGTTGGAATTTTCTCTAAGCAAAGTCTGTGGTGTTCAGCACCATATTTACCATTGCTAAACAATACATGGCTTCTGTTCTATAGATTGCAGTGATATTTCTTTATACATTCAGGAACATATCATCACTGGTTACTTAATCATTATTGGACTGGCTGGCTGTTCTTGTTTTTAAATAGTTCTATCTGCCCATAAATTTTACGAATAAGATTCTGTCAGAGTATTCACCTTGGAGTAGATGGTCCAGTGAGATTTAAGAGAAGAATACTTATTTTCAGATCACAAAGCCTGTTTCACAGGCACGGTCTCTGAGCCCATTCTATCCCTCATTTGAATACGCTTATTCTGTAGAGTAGACAAAAAGATATATTTAACCCAATTTATTTCCCTTACCACAGAGTTACAAATATGAGACATACCAGAGGAGCCCTGGCTATAGTCCAAAAGATAACATGCACAAAAAAATACTTTTTTTTTTTTTCTGCAATCATCTATGCATGGTCATGTTCATACATTGACTAAAATCTCAAAAGCATGTCTCTTCTTGCAATTATGAAGTCCTCTATTTATTATATTGGTCTATATCTCTCTTCTGTACCTTACTGTATCAGATAGATGTGCAGCTCCATAGTTTGGATAGTGGGAAGCACAGGAATGTCTGCCATAGCTCTACTTTACTGGAAAATTCCCATATGCCCCTAAAATGTATTCACAGAATCATTTCCACTCTTTAAAAGATATTTAGTTCTGAACTTTTGGCTTCTGGTAGAAATTACCTGAAGGGCCATCCCACAGAATCACGACTTATTTTCAGGTTGATTGACTAGATGTACTTTCACTTACTGTGAGACTGTAATGTCGAAGTTAAGTATTTTAAAATACTGATACAAAGCAAAAATCAAATAAATGGAAAACAGTACTTCATAATGGATAAAACCCAAACTCACAGATATTATCAAGTTAACTAATATGGCTAAGCTAAAGCATTATCACTGTTTCTCTAATCAAGAAGAAATATCATTAAACGGTATTTCAGATCACTTTAAAAAAAGTATTATCTTTGCAGTCTCAATTTTTAGCAGAGTTTCTGAAGACAATCACACAAATGAGGCTTCTGATGGAAAAGATGCAGAAGGCTTTCTTGCTCAAGTTATTTTTGCGACAAAACTACAGTATTGTTCGTTCAAGTACTATACGGAGCAAATGTGTGCAGATATGGGTTCAGTTCAGTCAGTTCGCCATCAGTCATGGAAGAAATTATCGAAGTCATTTTAAGAAATCAGTTGAGGAATCCTTGGAAAGGTACAGCTTGATCAGTGTGCATTTTTAAATACAGAGATCATGCTTTAAATACACTGAATCCCTTTGAAGGTACTGTTACCATAACCAAGACATGTAAAATTATACATAAAGTTGTTGGGTTCTTTTTTTCCCTTTTAGGCATTTATCAGTGTTTTACATGAATGGTTCTTCTTCATGAAATAGAAGAAGGTATAAACCATTGAAAAGTGGCTAAAAATTGGAAAACAAACAAACAAAGAAGTAGCATGCAGGGACATTAAATTATAAACAACTTTTTGTCAGCAAGCTTCTCCTAGGGAGGTAAAGAAAATCAGACCCTCCAGTTTGATAACTGTTGTACCTTAGTTAGGAATGTAAGTGAATCAGGCAAAAGAAGCAGCCTGGTATTTCTCATAACTCCATTTCCTTTCCTTCACTTGATTCTTAAGAAAATTATGGAGAGGGGTTTTGTGTGATCCCCCTGTAAAACTCCATAGTGTGATGGAAGTCAGGGTTTGTAAAGAGGAAGCAAATACTCTTGCGAAATATACTGATTCAGTCATTTTGGATCAGATGTGTCTCTACTTTGGACCAATTTGTGCATCAGGTCATTCACAAAGAAAGTGAATGCAGCACACATTTTGAATCCTTTGTAAGTGATTTTTCTTTTCCTTTGGCTGTTCATCATTATTAAAAGAAGTACATGTGAGAAATATCAGTTAGAAATAACCCTGGATGGATGGATGGATGGATGGATGGATGGATGGATGGATGGATGGAAGGAAGGAAGGAAGGAAGGAGGGAAGGAGAAAATTAATGGGTAAAATAATTGCCGAAGGATAGAAACATGAAATTAAAAATGTGAAATGTCCCAATGCCAAGGTAACTAATTATACAGATCCCAGAAAATCTTATCTACAACATACAAAATATTATGGAGTTAAGTTCCATTCAGGAAGATGCTATTCCTTAAAATCCACCAGAAACTTGCTTTGAATAATATTTAGCCCACTCCTCTCTAAAGCAAATACCTCTGTTATTTCTTGTTGTCAGCAAATCAAGATATTTTCAAGTTGTTTACCTGGTGTTTAAAATTTTTTACATATTAAACTACTTCAAAACTTACAGTGCTTGTGATTAATCATGAAGAATATTCACTGGCCATGAATATATTTGAGTGCTCAATGAGAAGATGATTTCTAATCATCGAATGTGGATAATCCCATCCTCATGGCATCAGCTGTTCACAAAAGCCTCAACTGGTTTTGAGAAAGTTCAGTAACATTAGAAAAACATTATTCAAGGTGCAGCAGCAGTACCTCAAATATGAACTATGGAACAGCAGAAAAGGAACCTGAACTTGATGACACTGGAAGTCACTCACAGAATCACAGAATCACAGAATAGTCAGGGTTGGAAGTGACCTCTGGAGATCATCTAGTCCAACCCCCCCGCCAGAGCAGGGTCACCTACAACAGGTTGCACAGGACAGCGTCCAGGTGGGTTTTGAATGTCTCCAAAGTGGGAGACTCCACAGCCTCTCTGGGCAGCCTGTTCCAGTGCTCCACTACCCTCAAAGTAAAGAAGTTCCTCCTCATGTTAAGATGGAACTTCCTATGTTCAAGCTTGTGCCCATTACCCCTCGTCCTATCAATGGGCACCACTGAAAAAAGACTGCTCCCATCCCCCAAACCATATGGTTTATGGACATTGCTGTCTATTAACTCCAATGTCTATTCTGCAACAGGAGAAATGCAGAATATCAGAAGAAACAGACCTTGTCTGTTCCCCAGTAGGTATAGCCAAATATGTTGTAAATATGAGATGTTCTACAGCAGGGGAAAATCTTCCTAATTTCTTGATGATAAAGTACAAAATTAGACTATTTTTGTCTTAATACACATTTAATATATGCTTAAAAGTGAAAATTAAAAATTAATTATCTTAATGTGTTTAAAGACTCTGACTTTCACGAGATTTTCACCGATACTTTGAGCTAGCTGTATGTTTTTGGCATGAATACAAATGCTGTTTGCAACGATGACAAGCACTGATCTTAAAATTGTTCATGGCCCTTAGTGGTGTATTTGGGGCTCATCTGTTCCTTCTTTTAGAACTTATTTTGTTTTACTAATTATTTTACATTCTATCTCTCTTCGGGTTTATGCCAAAGGCTTTTTTAATGAATACATCAATTTTAAGAGGGAAAAAAGCAAATGTAATGAAAACAAAATACTATTCTTATATACAAAGAGTTGCAAGACAAACATTCCTATGAAAATAACACCTATTAAGAGCATAAATATGTTGAAATAGAAAGTGGTGGTGTTTCCTCCAATGGTAGAAGGAAAAAAGCTTTGCCTGAAAAAGTGTGACAGAAAAGGGCCACAGGATAGACAAGACTGGATTTAAAAATTATTTACCTTCTTAGATGATTTTAGCAAACCAGCCTTTTAGCTCTATCTGTCTTGATTATTTGAAACTAAATGTTTTACGCAGGAAATGAAATTAGGTTGATTAAACATATTCTTATCTTCACCCCATGCATCCTGTATATTACTACGACACCCTGTGATGTAGGATAGCTACAATGCAGAGGTAATAGATGGGAAATTGTTTCAGGCCCCAGTGGTTCTGGTGTATGATTATGATGCAGGCTAGCAATCACAGAAATTGCTTCTGAAAGTCATGTACAGCTCACCCATTCACTGAGCTGCTCACAGAAGTCAGGGAATTTGTGTGCTTCAGCAAACCGTATGTTATGAAAGAGTTATTTATAATGAAGTCTTGCAGATGAGTCTTATTTCTCTAACTCCTTCATGTGGATTATAGCTTGTAAAGACAGGAAAGAAGAGTTATACTGAACTGTTCTGTAAGTCATTATCTTCCCTTGACATACGGCACAATTTCCTGTTGGAAGCAGATGCTGTCAGTGTAGCAGCCTAGCACCAATGAGGACATTGTCAGTTGTATGGTTACATTACAGTGAGTGCATAATTAGTCATTTTACATCTACTTTTGCTTTATTTTGACAATTAGGAAGTTTAGCAAGAGAAGGCTATGGAGGAACTGTGAGTTATCTACTTCAGTCATAACACAGACTTGAGAATTGAGGAGTATGTACTTCACACCTCTTCTGAGTTCAATCTACATTGAACTAGCACTGAACTAACAGGTTCTCTGAATGTTTTTACCATAGGTATACTTAAACGTCTGCTGTAAATTGAAGTAGGCTAAATGTATTAGAAATTAAGTAGATATTTCCTTGGGGTATCTATGTTCTTTCTGAAAAGTTTCATTTCAGGCATTCAGAAAATATCTCGTACTATCAGTTTTATATAATATTTATGGTAGTATGTCATACGAATCAAAAAAAAAGGAAAGGAAAATACCCCCCCCACCCCGAGAATATAATGGAAATTATGCTTTGCAGTTATTGTAGACATCTCCACTTTTTATGAAAGCTATGAAGAAAAAGCTGGCTGAACTTCTCCATTGACTCAGGCTTCAAGCACAGATTTTAAGGTTTTATAAAGTTGCTGATTATGTTTTCTGACATCATGGTAGCTTGTTAGTACTGGCTTGGAACTACTCACTGGATGTACTGGGATCTAATCTGACTTCCAGTGAGGTCAAGAGAAAGACTGTCAGATGAGGCCCTGTAACAGGCACTTGTGACTGAGATGTGCTGCTGGGTGATTCAGGTGCAGAAAAAAAACAGACAACTTTCAAGAACTGAACAGTTTAGTTTTCATTGCTGAGAGTGGCTTCTGATTTAGGGACAGCGTACCCAGACCTTGACTTACTGTGTATTAAAAACTGCCTATATATGTAATTTTGACATTTTAGAAAATGTTTTGATGTGCGGAAGGTGGACAAGAAAGGTTTTGTCTCTTCCTCCTGTAGCCTACAGGCACAATAACCAAAATCCAGAGCTTTTACATCTGGAAATAATCAGAAATTTGGGAAGCAGTCAGCTTCAGTGGCTGTAGAAAAGAGGATCCTCAGTTTCTCAACAGATGCACTGTAGAATTCCCATTAATTTTCAGAATGGTGTTCTCAGTTTTATTTTCTATCATTTATATAGATATTTACCTTCTGTACCAAGCTCTACTTGCATGACCTAATATTATTATTATAATCAAAGCAAACTGTCCCCAGAGATTATATACTACATACCTCAGTGTCTTAATGAGGACAATGGTAACTGAGAAGCTTTCGTTGTACATATTTTACATGTTAACATCACAATCCCAAGCTCCTAATAAGCCACCCTTTTTATTATGTGATTTCCTCATTGTGCCTATATAGTATTCAATGTCTTTAATCCTCATTTCAGCTGGAAGACAAATAAGAAGTTACCTAGCAACTTACACTGATTGATTGTCTACCTCCCTACTGACAGATGTAATGACTAAATAAAGGGAATAAATCTTTTTTTTTCTATTTTTTTAATTAGATGTTTACAACTATTTGAACCTTGGGAAGCAACTAAAATGGGTCCCACAATGACAAACATTGAGTAAGAGCTACTTTTCCTGACTTTGACAATTTCCGTTCATAGTTTTTTTCCTAATTCAAATTATTGCATTATTTGCATTGGAATAGGCTGCCAAGGGAGGTGGTAGATTCAGCATCCCTGGAGGTGTTTAAAAACAGGGTAGACGTGGTACTTGGGGATATGTTTAGAAGTGGTTTTGTCAGGTTAGGTTAATGGTTGGACTCAATGATCTTAAAGGTCCCTTCCAACCTTAACGATTCTATGATTCTATTACTGTGGAAATTATTAATATAAACAACTTTAAATTATGGGTCTTTTAAGATACCTCCTGGGCCACTTCCTGAGATCACCTTTTACCAGCTTCATCGACGTAAACCAGCACCAGTCTCCCACTGAAGCTGCAGATGTTCAGCATCGTATTTGACTATTAGGTCAACTCTTCAGGGGCTAAATGAAGGGCAAAACTTTATTACTCATGTTCTGAAAAACACTGTGGCCTTCAGCCTGGCACTATTTGCACTTTGCATGCATATGCTGTAATGGTATGTTACATTCATTTTCCAAGTACTTCTCTCAGTTCCATAAAAGAACATGTCGTAAAAAAGATGAAATTGAGTTAAGACTATGAAACAGTACATCATTTGGCTTTTATAGAACATAGCATAACAACAGAGGAAATGACAGGACATATTTTGCTACCACTCCAATTATTTAGAATCATAGAATCATAGAATGGGTAGAGTTGGAAGGGACCTTAAAGATCATCTAGTTCCAACCCCTCTGCCCCGAGCAGGGGCACCTTCCATGAGACCACGTTGCTCAAAGCCCCATCCAGCCTGGCCTTGAACACCTCTAGGGATGGGGCATCCCCAACTTCTCTGGGCAACCTATTCCAGTGTCTCGCCATGCTCACAGTAAAGAATTTCTTCCTAATATCTAATCTGAATGACTGTCTTCTGGTTTAAAACCATTACCCCTTGTCTTACCGCTACACTCCCTGATAAAGAGTCCCTCCCCATCTTTCCTGTAGGCCCCCTTTAGCTGCTATAAGGTCTCCCTGGAGCCTTCTCTTCTCCAGGCTGAACAACCCCAACTTTAACTTTACTTCAACTTATTCATGCCTGTTTCTGTAAAAATAAATTCACAAATATTTTAAAGCAATATGGAATAAGGAGAAATGAGAAGTCAAAGATATCTCCATTCGGGTCCCTTTCAGAAAGGATATAACAGCAAAATTAACTGATGTTGGTCCTCTTCTCACTAACTCCTTTCTCTGTCTTTTGGCTTTCTGATAGCAGAAGACCAAGCCCATTGCTCTGTTTCACACACAAAGCTTTTTATGCAATTAAAATGCAATATTGAAAGTTATGATTTATATAAACATTTATCACAAATGTTGTGTGTGTCAAGTGACCTGTTTTCTGGCAGTGTTTCCTACAGCAGTTTGATTTCATACAACCCATCTGGAACAAACTCCCGGAGCGTTTTAACTCTGGAATGCAATTTTCACTTTGGTCTCCAGATGGTCCAGCTCCTTCGAGTTTTACTAGTCAAGTCACAAATAAAGTTATCTATGCAAAAATAATAATTAACAAAGATAACTGCTTGTATTTAGCAAAAAAAATCTGTTCCCAGAAAATTGTCATCTACAGTGCAGAGATCGCAGTTGACTTTTTCTATTGACAGACCCATAGAGAATTAGGGTTAAAATGCATGATTTATTTTCTAAAGCTGAGAAGCCTCATGGGTGGTCCCCTCCCTTCACACACGAGCTGTACTCAGGCCCAGGACTCCCAGTCTGGGCTGGGCTCACTGGAGGTGGTGGACTTGTCTCCTTGGTGAGGCCATGATCCTGCCAGTCCCTCGGCACACAGATCCCCGTCCCCATGGGGTGGCCCTCCCACTGCTCCCTGGTAGGCACAGTCTTTGGAAATGGGAATTTTCTCAGTTACTTCCTCAACAATCACTGAGAAAGCGTTGCTATTAACTGCCAAAGGGTGAATGACTCCCAATGTTATTGCAAACCAAGGAATAGATTAAGAATTATGGAATCTATTTTACAAGAAAGAGTAAGGAACGTCATTGCTGCTTTCAATTTTAAACGCAAACAAAGTCAAATAAAACATCCATCAAATCATCTTTTGGAATAGAATTCAAATCACTATAGTTTGAGGTTGCTTCCTTTATTTTATCAGTGTTAGAACAAAGACAGCCCACACTGCTGAAAACCACACAGGTGTCTGCCTAGTAAACATTTGAATGCAGGGGTTCAGTGGTGTCTTTCTGGGTCAGCTTATGCATTAATATCAACTCGTCCGGTTGTCATGCATGTAACACTGAGGGTAATGGTACTGCACTCATCTCTGCAGCTGCACTGGCTTGCAACTGAAGCCCTGAAGAAAGAGGAAACTTTGATACATTGCTGTGAATCTGCTTGCAACTTCATTACCTGCAAGAAGGATTTCTTCCCACCTTCCCCCCCCCCCCCCTCT
>VZSZ01008383.1:52714-68522 GCA_013398815.1 Ibidorhyncha struthersii
TCTTTTCCTATTCTGCTGACAGGGATAATTATTTTTAACACTTTTGTCTTCTAACCCTGGAGTATTTATTTCTGAGAAATTATATATTACCCACTGTGTTTCCTGGTATTATTACTAATACTACAGTGCTTTCCAAAGTTGATAATGGTTTTCACAGTGCTTCAGAAATATTGTTCTGTAAACAGTGGACACGATCAGAAGCTCTGACACCTTCAGTTAAAATTTAGCATTCAGTTTTTTGCAGTCATTTGTGCATATGGCTAATAATCTAGACTGGATACATGTTCAGTTGAGTTGTACTTACTTGGAGCTTGAAGACAGTTGGTGCCTCCATTCTGCAGATCCCATTACTCCATAGTGAGATACGAGCTATCTTTAATGACTGCAGTTTCTCAGAAAAGAAAATTAACCTGTGTTGAGCTCTGTGCTGTCACTGCTGGTTTGTTTCCAGTTGCCAAATGAATTCATTTATGGTAGTTTCAATATCTCTGTGCTGCACCACAGCTGTCATGGGAGGTATATCTAATGATTTCAGTGAAACTACTTAAACTAGAAAACTAGTACATATGTGGTTTTATATGTGGTTAAGTGCTTTGCAGACTGAAGCTCTAATACATTTAACAGTCCCTGTGTGCACTAGTATACTGAAAATGAGTGTATTTGTAGAAATATGTATTTTTGTTTAACTATTCAACATAGCTGTAGGCATAGCTTTTATTAGACATATGTTTGATTCTTTTTCATGTTTCTTATTGTCCATAAAGATTTGAGTTTTAGACAGAGGATTTGAAATAGCTGAAAAAATATTAAAGGTCGTTTACATAACTCCTAAGATAATTAACAGAGAAAACTATAAGTTGAAATCTTAAAGACAATGTATTCACACATAAGTCTGTATGCATGAGGGATTTCCCAGCAGTTAGAAATTGTACAAACGCTTATTTCTCATTTTTATGAAATTGATAAATTTCTGTATCCACATCAGTTTTTAATTCCTTCCTGAGATTGTTTCATTCAAGCTCTCATCAAAGACTTGCACACATGAAACTAGTCCCTTTTTGTTCTCAGTCTATTAATATTTAAATGTTTTTTATTTAGAGATGAGGAAATAGTATTTTTATGAACCATATGATCTCATGTTTCTGATGCGCCATAGACCACTTAGGTTTAGATAAAGAGAAATGCACTCGTAGGGTTGAGTTTTCTAACTTCTGCTTTCAAGGACTACATCTTGTTTCTGGTAAAGCTTTTCTTATCTGATGTACTGAAACAGAGAAGCAGACCACCCCTGAACATGACAGATGGACTTCCCCTGAGCAGGGCCTAATGAATGCTGTGGATAACTGCTGGAGAATAAGGAGTGGGGGACAACACTAATGGACAGGCTTTGACAGGTTAAATGTCAACATTTTATACTACAGGTCTTGTCATGTTTTAAAGAATTGTTATTGCAAATAGCAAAATTGTGACAGCTGAGGAAACAGGAGGCTTGTAGTCATGATGGGTATATTCTGGGCAGCATCTCTGTCTCCCAGATACTGCAGTGCCATGCTGCCGCTTGAGGTTTGCAGAGGAGCTGTGGAGGAGGGTGTGCTGGCAGCCAAGGGCAGAGCACGCCCACTGCATGGAGGTAAGCCAAACCCACCATAGTTCTTGTTTAGTGGGGTCTCACTATGTCCTTGCTAGCCACAAACTTCTGGAGAAGCAAAAGGAATAGAAATTCTAGTTAAATCTAATACTAAAAAAAAAAAAACAACAAAAAAAAACTCACCCCCAAAACACAAACAGCAAAAGCTTTTCAAGTGAACGCTTGACTAAGTAAGTCAAGCTACCTGTGGAGCTGTACATGAATTCAAGTATGAATTCATGCTGGAGAAAACAGCCTCCTGAGGTTTAATGAACTACATACAAACAACAGTCATAAATTCTGTTTCCATTAATTCTACGTTCATGAAATAAGTGTCTACTCAACATAGTTGGATAAAAGCCTTTGAGATGAAAATAAAAAGAGATTTTTATTGTGTATCTTAGAACTCTAGTGTGGCAGGGGACAGCTGAGGTAGCATGGCAGCAAGCTGTCTGCAGCAACATTACCGTAAGCCAGTAAAATCTAGAGCTGCTTTAAAACAAGGATGGCTAATAGCCTGTACTGCTCTGTCATAAACTCCAGCACTCCAAAACAGAGGGTCTAATACCACAGAGACTTCCAGTTCAGTCTGAGGATTTTTTTTTTTTTATAAGCCAGTGTTATTAAAGGTTTTAATGAAGATAAGCACACCTGTTTCCCTCCAGTGAGATATCTTTTTGTTTCTCCACCCCACACCCCTATTTAGTTAACTTTTAAAATTCAGTGTATGGTGTACTGAGTGTACTGTCGTACCTTCCCCAGCACTTCATGGAGAAAAAATGGCTCGTCACAGCAGCTTAAGCACACGACATTTTAAGCAAAAGTGATTCAGAAAAAGACAACTCTCTTTGCAACGAGAGAGAGAGCAACAGAGCTGTCATTTGTTAAATTGGGTATTGTCTCATTAAATTTCTAAGCGTAGTGTCAGAAAAGATTAGGAGCAGACTGACAGTTTCAACTGGCTCAAAAACTTTTCCACAATTACGCAGAAAACATTAGTTCAGCTATTAAGGATATATGTAAGCTGATTTCTGACATGCATTTGCTGTTATATGAATTTGATGTTATTACAGTTCATTGAGTACCCCACCCATAAAGCAAACATACCTTGCCATATGCTGACAAGAGGATGAAAAGATAAGCTATTTTTTTCTATGACTTGGTCTTTTTCTGTGACTGAGGGATATTATCAGCAAAATGAAATGTACCTTGAATCTTCTGTCAAAATCTGAGTCTAAACCAAAGACTTTCTCAGATTTCAAAACATCCCTTTTTCCACCTTTTAGGCTGTCCTATCTCCCATTCGTGAAGCACAGGAAATGGAAATATGGCAGATCATACTGTGCTCCAGGACCAGATTTCCCTGTGAAATATTCAATTGAATTCTAGGCCAGAGTAAGAATAGTGCCTTAGAAATAAAGTGAACATTTGCAAGAAATTTGAGCGAATCATACTTAAACTATGTTGTTTTTCTCTACGAGTATTTAAAGCTCTGAATTTTAACTTCATCTAAATGCAAAATTCCTTCATTTTTATTCTGTTTTGTTGAATTTTTGGCTGCTATTAAAGAAAAAAAAAAAAAAAAAAAGGAAAAAACCCCACCTCTGGGAAGAATGTAAGTGCTGAAACCCCAGGAGGGCTCGTGTTCCTCGCCCTCTCCTGCCTTGAGTGGGGCTGAGGGAGCCGAGGGCTGAGGCGGGCTGGCTCTGGGGGGCCGGCTGGCCTCCCGGAGCCTCCCGGAGCAGACTGCCATGTCTGTACAGCAGGACCGCTCCTTCCCCTCCTTCTTTCCTGGCCTTGCTGTTCCCAGGGCTGTTTCTGACACTTTTTCCCTCACTGCCGGGCACCCTTTTGCCCTTCCTCAAATACTTTTTCACAGAGGTGCCACCAGCTCTGCGGATGGCCCCAGCTGTGGCCTGCATGTGGAGGGGCCCTGTGGGGCCGGCTGGAACCGGCTGACTCCGGCACCAGGCAGTCCCAACCTCTCCTCACAGAAGCCATCGCCATACGTACAGCATTTCTGGGCCAAATCCTTGACAATGTTTTCATTTCTCTGAGAAGAATTTTCTCCTGTTTGCAAAGTCAGAAGACAGAAGTTTGGTTCTTTTAGATAGGGTCTCAACTGTTGTCCCTTTTGTGCCATAGGTCCTTAAAAATCAATACAAGCAAAAAGGGCTGCTTCAGAAATGCATGGCAAGAAATGGCTTTTGTAGCTAACGGTGAGCTGGAAAGTGTGAGGCCTGCAGGTATGTTTTGAAAGACAGGCTGGTTGGCAAGATTAAAGTTTGTATTATACTGTGGAACCCCAGGACCTTTCTGCTCCAATATGTGCTAGGCCTCTTTAGAACTTTGTAATTACACAGTGAAACATGGGTAAAACTAACATATCAAGTACAGAAGAGCTTGATCACAGACTTTACCATAATTCCAAACTCACATTGTTCGCTTACTCTTTACCATCAGTAACTTTATTCTGTACATATACATATATAGAGATAAGTATTCACAAACCTCTGTGAAGAGCCTATATTCATATCATTACAAACAAAGAGATAAAATAATAATAATCTGTCAAAAGAGCAGTATAGATAGAACTGGTTTTATTCTGACAGCTTCTTTTTCTTGGTGTATTAAGAATTGGTTCATCTTTCTTGCATAGGACTTGTATGTGACGTTGAGGGATTAAAGTTCCTGAGGTATACTTCCATCAGAAATGGACATTTGAAACTCTATGCTATCATTGGCATATTATTATAGTTCATTAGCTGTTGTTTTATCTTCAAGTATGTAGTGTAAGACAGATTTTGGTACACCTCCCCACCTTGAAACTATTTTGTAAATTTTCTCCACCCTAGAGTCAAACTTTTACCTGCAGATTTATGTTTCAGTTTGAAAAACAAGTGCTCTTCTGACACTAAACATGATCGACAAAACCTAGGCAGCAAAGCACTAGATCCACAGGCCGTGGGACTCTGTGCTGCTCTGGGATATCAGCTTTCTCCAGTTAATACTAATTCAGATCAGCAGAAAGTTTGTCCCAGTGTTTAACAGGTTTCAAATTCACCAGATATCTAGATGATGCACTACCTTTATTTTAACAGCTATTTTATGACAGTAGAAAAATGAATAAATACAATAAAAGTTATTTTAAAGCATTTAAATATCAGAAAATAGTTATACCCAAACAAATCCTTCTCTGATACATTTACAATCATTTTCCATGACAACCACATATATATCAGTCTAAGGCCTGCTGTGTTTTCAAAGTTGCCTCTGATTGGCTTCACCTGAATGAGGGCAAGGGCTTATAGCCAAAGCAGCAGGCACCTGTTTTGGCTTCTCCTTTCCTGGTTGGTAACACCTGTGCAGGAAATAACTGCCTACCTTGATACTGGTTGAGCTGGAGGGAGAACTGCAACAGGAACCTTGCTTGTGAGATAAGGTATTTTAATATAGTTTAATTTTCTTTAAAGACATGGGGGAAAGAGACTAAAGAAACCCATGCTTTTTCTTCTAGTGTAACCATTTGCAGTTTAAAAAGTATCTGTCAAGTTTAGAGGTCAAGTGTTTAACTCTGAAGTGTTGTTCCCTGTAGAAAAATAAGCTTGATGTTGTTTGGAGGTGGAAGTGATTTGTTAAGGTTGAAACGTGGTCACAGTGATATAAAACAAAGATAATCTGCTAGACCATAAACAACTCTTTTTGTAACTGTAAAGTGTATTTTTAACACTGCTGTGGTGTGTAGTCAGCTCAATCGTCCTTTTGGGTTTTCCCAATGATAATGGGGGAAAGTGGGGGATTAAATGTCTATTTCTCTGTTTATGAAAATAAACTTGTTTCTCCACAACAAAGCTGTAACAGCTTTTAGGGAAATCGTGAACTAGTTCTTCATGATGTGATTTTGAAGTTTTCAACTCATCACTGTGTTCTTGGGTGCAGCTGCACCATCTCAGAATTGGGTTGGTAGCTAATATTGTACACTATTTGGGGATTAGGGGAGAACAGTCCTTTTGCTTTGATACTAGCAGAGGAACAAAATGTATCAGGAACAAAAAATCTTTTTTGTGTGTGTGTTTCTGCCTGGTTGGTACTGCAACATGAGCAGTAATAGTCCATAAAGCAGTCTTTCATGACTGAAAGCTCTTCTTGGCATGAGATCAGTTTGCGTCAAGTTTTATCAAACTGTAGTTAATAAGTCAGCTAAAATGAGATTCATAGTCAGAAAACCAGCCAGCTGAGCAGTTGTTTTCAAATGTGTACAGTTCATCTTGATTCTCTAGCTAAATGCTTAAACACTTTTTTAAAGAACTTCTGTAAACAAAATTTATTTTAACAAAATGTCTTTTCTTTTAATTGGCTTTAAAATAAATCTGTTTATGTGATTTTTTTTGTGTGTGTGTGTGAAATAGCTTTTAAATAAGATGTGTTTTATGGATTTCATAAAATGTGTTTTGCTTTTACAAGGCAAAAGTTTTTATTCATCAATAGAATAATAATACTCGGCTGATAAAGAACAGTCTCTCATTAGAGATAGGGATTATAACTTAATGTGCGTCGGAAGTGATAAGCAGTAGCTCTGCTTCTCCAGTAATAATGGCAATTGTGATGTAGTGCGTGTAATACAGACGATTCTTCTTTTTACTCAATTCCAGAAATATCAAGTCTTTGCTAATTTTCTATTGCTAAATCTGCATCAGCTGAGCTGTAACACTGTATATACAAAACTTAAAGTGCTACTCTGCTTTTATTGTTTTGCCTGACAAAACTCTTTTTGTGTTATTAATTCTAATGCAGAACAACAGGGGAAAAGTCTAATCTGGGTGTCTTCTAAAGTATTCATAGATGGTGCATACAAGTCCTTTAAAAAGGCTTTATAAATCTATTTGCACCTTTGATTCCATCAACTTCTAGTTTTATTCCAGGGTCTTGTTTTTGCACAAAAATAATGTTATTTATACCTACTTTTAAGAGTTTTCTTTTTCCTTTTCACTGTTGCTATTGCTTACTGCTTTCTGTATTCCTTTCACTGGTGTTCCCTGTGAGGCTCTCCTCATGCCTCCACTTCCTTTATACAAACTGATTTCTTCTGTTCATTGAAATCTTGTGAAGTTCAGTTCTGCAGTCTCATCTGGCTTAACTAGTTTCCATAAACTCTCAGTCAAATTTTCTCATGGAACATGTCGTAGTATTTTTTTTATTAGCAGTAGATCTGCATTTACTGTGGGGCCTCTTCAGTTTACTTCAGTATTTTAAGTAATTCAATAAAAATTATACCTCTGTGTGGTGTATTCTGTCTGAAATACTGGACATGGGTTTTTTTTGGTCAAAATTACAGTGTCTTAGATCAAAGACTGCTGGGTAGCCTTAACAGCCTGATTTCTTTATTTCTTTTCCTTCCTCTAATCCTTAGGGTTTGTCTACAGAGGTGCAGACAGTTGTCTTTGCTGTGAGCCAGCTGGATGCAAGCCAGTTCTTGTTCAAAAGCCATGTGGCAGAATTATTGTGACTACGAGCTGAAGCTACTGTGTCCCGCCTCTTAGTTCAGGTAAGGTAGATGTGTCTATGTTAATTTATCTGTTGTTGTGTTCTGGGATACAAAGAGCTTGATTTGCCTTTGAAAATGGATTCCTTAAAGACCAATGCCATACAAGGTATAAGTGAAGTACTGTACATGTAACTGAGCATCTCTGGGGTCTGTCAAATTTCTACTAAGGATTTAAAAGGTTTTCTTCTCTTTCATTTTAGTATTACATTTTGAAAATGATGCTTCCTTTTCTCCTGAAAGAAACATTTTCCTGGAATTTTATGTATACTTATTTCTTTTAAAAAAATTACTAAATCTTTCATAATAATGCTCTAAAAACGTTTCACTTATGTTGGAAAAGTACAAGCTTTAGTGCTTGGTACTGTCAGAAGAATGTGTTTGACCAGCAGGTTCAGTTTAAGATGGATGGAGAGATTAGATTTTGATTGTATACATGTAACTTCTCTGTCACCATGGTCCAAAGAGAGACTTTGATTTTTTTTTTTTCCCCCCATTATTAGGAGTAGCAGAGCTGTATCTCTTCTGGCAATGACAAGTTTAGCTTCTTGCTTATGAAGTCTGATGCTCTACTATGGTGTGTTAATTTAGAAGTATAAGGTGCGAAGGGTTTACATGGAGAGAAAATAACCAGTGAAAAACATACCTTGTTGAATTGAAAAGACCTATTTCTGGATTTATACTTACTTTGTATTTGTTATTTCAATTTACATTCACTAGAGTATGTTAAGATGTACATCAATGTACAAGTAGGGCTCCTAAGAAAGATAACTTTGGAAAAGAAATTTACTTGTATATGTTTAGAAACCTTTGGTTGTTTCACAGTATTCTTCCTTTTGGACCTCAAAAATTGTTTCCAATTACTGTTTGAGAAACTGGAAATTATGGCTATACAGGAATAAAGTATCACTATGTGGACAGAACAAGAATAATGACACATAAATTGATGTGTTCAGATTTTGTTAAGTTAGCAACAGTGGGGGGAGAAACTTGTCAATTCGTGGAACTTATTCTAACCTCAAATACATTAATCTTTTGTGAGATCTAGTTTTTGATAACTTAATTTTCTTTCAAATACTAATGACATCCAAATCTAGATAGTGAATGGAGCCAACTCATTAAGGGGAATACTGTTGTTCAGTAATGGTATAATAATAGCGTATTAATAAATTGGATATTAAATAGTCTAAACCGACCTCTAGTGTGGGTTGAATAAGGAAGACCATTTGCTCATGTTATTTAGATAAAGAAAAGAAAGAAAAAAAACAACTGTTAGATCAGAATTACTTGCTCCTCCTGTTAGCAATTTGCCAATACAGCTGGGAGAGGAGGCGTATTTAATGTGTCTGGCTGCAATGACCGTAGAGGAGAAATGTGCTATCTTGAATGTATGAAGACATAGCCCTTAGTAACTGCTACACAAATACCCGTTTGAAACCTTCAAAATGAATCAGGACCTCCTCTTGTAAGCATATGCACAGCTATGAAATAAACGCATGAGGAACAACGTCTTCTCTTAGTCAAGAAGCGGTCTGATGAACTGCGTTTCACAAAGTTGTCAAATTTGTTATCAACTGCAAAAGTCAGTATTTAGGTGCATCCGATGGAACTTTTGAATTTTGAGAGGATTTTGTGTCTTCATATCCATGGAATGATTAAAAGTAAACATGTCCATCCATATTTTGGTGACTTGCAATGTGGATTACATTAATCAGCTATGCAATGCTGTCAGAGTAGGTTAGTTCTAGTCATGTACACCATAGGAGAGCACAATTGAATTCAGTGTGTCATAGACAGGCCACATGGAATCTGTCCTGGCAGTAGTCCTTAAAATTTATTTCTAAAATACCAGTATCTTCAGCAGATAGATCTGAATGATGAAACAAATCTAAGACAAATGAAGTTACAAGATGAAATGACTAACACCACCTTTGAATATTTCATTTTCCCTCTTTAGTCTTATCTTTAAAGAACAGATGTATTCAGATAAGCTTATGTACTGTAAAGTGTATATACATCTTAAGTTACAGAAGTGAGTCTAAAACAACTTACGAGGGGAGTTTTCCTTTAAATAGAAGAAGCCACAAAGGAAAAATTAACTAGAAGAAAATAATCTCCTACATAAAAGACAATATACTCTACTTTTGCTGTACCAAATCAAATGCTTTCAAGAAATGAGAACTAAATGAAATAATCTAGTAGCTAGATGTTGATCTTCACTGATAATTAGTTTTTAATTTGAAATGATATCTCAAATTTTCATCATAATGATTTATCTAGTGCAAGCTTATGAAGCTGGTGGAAAGTATTGACATGATAAAGCTAAAATTATCTCTTCTTATTGAAGAAAGGTATCTAAATATCTGGCTAAGTTACTTGCAGGTCTTTAACTTCAGAGAGAATGGTGAATGATGATTTTCTTTGAAAAACAGACCACTTTTAAATCCTCAAAGTTTTATTCTGAAATCAGATCTATGTAAGTGGAGTCATATCAACACAAAATTTCATTATGCAACTAGGGCATAAAATTCCATTTAAGGATCATTATTGTTAGTAGTAAGGATAGCTTAGCAAAAAATTTTACTCTGACAATCACAGAATTGGGTCAATTTGACCTGCTTTGCAGATTTGTTGATTTCCTCCACTGCTTGTAGACCCAAAAAGGAAAAAATGTTGTTTGCTTATTTCTTGTTAGAAATAATTATAGTTATTAATTATTACTATATCATATGTCAGATTTGGGGTAAATGTTTACATGAAATACTAGGTTAAAACATTAAAACCAGTAATGGGATAATGCCAAAAAAGTTCAAAATATACCTGTAGGAAAAAAAGCTTTCAAAAGAAAAATTCCATCCCCTACATCTCATTTATGCTAGCCAAGTAAAAGACAGGAGGACAAGACAATGCAACTGGTTACACTGCAGAACTTCATGCTGTAACCCCATTTCCCATAATTAATCTTCTGTTCTGTTGTCATGCAGTATTAATAAGGGAAAGAACAGTAGTCATTCAGAAGACAGCAGAGACAAGATGTAAACCTGTAAAAGTAGTTTGAAAAATGTTTCGGACATAATTTAATGGTGTTCATCTTTTGATTTTTAAAGTATGGTAGCAAGTTACATTAAGATAGTAAGCTATGAAAAACTTACATGCTTAAACAGCTTATGCAAATATTAAAGGACTCATTGTTTTTGAGTATTTAGGATGCTTGGCTGGATGTGGGATGGGCAGCAGGAAGAAATCTTGATTCAGATTTGTGACTGTAATCCTTGTGCAAATTTACTGGATTATCATGTATAAGCATGGATTTTTAATTGCATGAATTTACTGACAAACACTTTCAAACAGTGTGTTTTTGGTTGTATGTGCTTGTAGAAGCTCAAACTTGGAGAAGTTGATGCCATTCTGGCAGTATTTGTCAGGGGACTCTCACATGTTAAGATGCTTAAAAATGAGCAAATTCAAATAACTTTTCATGGAAAAGAAATTGTGGACATAAGTGGAAGAAATGTTTTATATTGTAAGGAAACTGTGTATGTATATATACACACACATAAAAAAACCAAACTGAATAGCCTGTTTTGTGTTTTAATTGTAAACAGGGCACTCTCCAAGAATTGCAGTGCTGGAGAAATTGTTAATATTGACAACATAACCTAAAAATTTTGTTAACTCAGAACATTGAATATCAGTCTGGAAGCAGTATGTGATTATTTACAAATTATTTACATTTGACTCATTAGAAAATCACTTAAAAAAAAAAACAAAGTCCATGTTATCAATGTTTATGGTAGACAGAAGGCTTAAGCTGATAAATAATTTGACACTTGCCTTTAGTAAAAGAAAACTCACCCTACATGAACTAGTAGCCACAATGTCTTTTGCTGGTACAGAGTTGTACAATAAATAAAAAACACTAGCTCTTAATCAAAAAGCAAAATATAAATTATATTCTCTTCTGAGACATGTCTAAATAGTACTCTCATTTCAGTGAAATGATGAGCTTTTGACCTCTGTGCTTGAAAGTAATTAAGGTATTTGTCTTTCTATGTTGAAATGTAGAGGTACATAACAGTTAAAACCAAGAAATGTTAATAGGAATATTTCCTATTGATTAGAACAAACTAGTGTTAAATCTTGGAGTTTATAGCAAGACTGTGTCACTTCAGATAAAAGAAGGTCATCTGTTTTTATAAATCTCTGCATGGTTAAATACCTGTATCTATAGCACATACGGTTTATGTGTATCGAAATAGAAGTTTATATATAAATAGATCTTTCACAATTCTTTCTTATTCCAGAAATATTTATCACTCATCATCTTTGCTATGATACTGCAGAAATTTGCATATGCTTACAAATAGTAAAACTTAGAACAATCTGTTAAAACCTTTCTTTTGTGTTCTCTAGTATTAATCTAATTCCTTCTGCAAGCTATATATCCTTCATCTCTGCAGCAGTCTATGGTTTCTCATGTGTAGTATCAAAGTAGTCCATTTTTTGCTTTCAGTCTGCAAGATGCTAACTTCCCTGCTTGCTCTGGCTTACTATGTTGTTAGATAGAATGACTAATAGCTCTTTGTTTACCTTCTTGCACAAAACTTGAGCACTTCAGCATCAGTTTTTGCACTTGAAAATATGTGTGTGTTCTAGTGAATGGAAGTTCTTTCCATAATAAGAGCAGAAGAGAATTAAATTACTGGTAGTATTTAGAAGGGAATCTTTTGGTTGGTGTGTTCTTCATATCACCAAAGGTCTGTCGCTTAGGCCTGTACCAGAATTCATGTGACGTTTGAACCTCTGGCTCTGGCGATACTTTCAGCAGCAGACAGACAGAATCACTAGAACTGGCTTTGTAGTTTTATTTCATTTTTCTTTATAGTTGTACTCTGGTCATGTGTATCCCCTGAACTCCTCATCTTGCTGACTGCTTCTCTGATGATATATAGTTGCAACATGTCATCAGTGTGCTGTGAGAACCTATTATACTGCTATATATCATTAGAGACCCTTCTTTCAAGACAGGTTACTATTATATATCATTAAAATGACGGCGGTAGGAACAGGCATCCCAGAGAGGGAATCTTAGAATTTTATGTGGGGAAAAAATCCTAGTTTATAGGTGAGTTGGGGGAGAAAAAAAAAAAGGGAAGGAAAAAAAAGGATTACAGTAGGTGGGAGTTGTAATATAAATAATTTATCCTACAAATAATATTTACTTTTAATATTATAAATTTCATATCTAGAAAGAGTCTGTAGGTCATAAAACCAAACCTATATGCAGTAGAAAATGTTTATAACTGAGATTTTCATGATGAGTCCTACTGTGCTATGCTGTAACTCATTGAGTTATGACAGGTATGACCAGTCTGTGCAGAACCAAGACCATTTTGAAATTAAAGGAGACTGCAGAATTTTTCAGAGTCTAAATAAGTACAAAATTCACAGTATGAATCAGCCTACAGTGCTATACTAAAGCTGTATGACTTCTCCAGTTTCTCAGAAACAATTAAGTGATGACAAGCTTGAGAAGCTGAATACTGAGAGGAAGCTGTGGCTTCTGTTCATGAGTTTTCAAACGTGGAAACTGTAAGCAACTGTGCATGCGCATACAATTCCAATTGAAGCTGCCAGAAATTAACTGAAGTTAGGAGTAGTTTGACTCGGAAGGTTTGCTAGAACCTTATTTTTACAACAGTCTTTGTCAACTTTTCTTGTTACTGAGGGTTTTGCAAATACATACCCATTAAGACCTTTCTAATGCAAATACATTTCCTACTTTAACGTAAAAATGTGTTGATCCTCAAAAATAATAAAAACAAGGACTATATGTATATGTGTTTGAAGATCTGGAATGGGGTGTTTTATCTCTTTCCATACCAGCGATGGCATGCTGCAGTGAATTAGGTTGCTGAAAGCTGCTCGTCATTTTCAGCTGCTCAGTACAGCACACAACAAGCCTTTTCCTCTGTAATTGCAACAGAAATGTTTACTTAGAAACCAAATGGTTAAAAAACAAAACTGCGACTCTGTAAGGCTGGTATCTACCCTTAGAGATTTTCATTGTTTTACGTGTACTGAAACATGAGGTCTCATCACTTTCCTATTGTCCCTATTAGTATTAGGTATTGGTATATCTCCTGCATACTTAGTATTCTGTGATTCTAAAGCACATAACACAGAGTGTTTTTGTTGTTTGTTTGTTTCTGTACATGCTGTTGTGATGATGATAGTATTTCTAATCTAAAACCAAAGTAAACATTCATGTGCATACATAACATTGGTAAAAGTGTTACAAGTAGAACAGTTTAGATTTTTGTCAGATTCACTTTAAATTTTTTTATTTATTCTGTGTTCTAGCTTTTCCTTAATTCAGTTTTCCAGTTTCCTAGAATATTTCCAGACTTGCTTAAAAAAAAAAAAAATCTAAATCTTGGTTCTGTCTTTAATACTAGTTTTAATTGTGTGATTCACTTGCTGTAGAGGAGTTGTTCCTGGTTTATAGAACTTGTGCTAAGATTAAGGAAAAAATTCATCAAGGTGAAGGAACTTGAGGAAGAAATGTTGATGTTTTGAATTTGACGTATCAAAATATTCAAAACAACTTTTAAGCAAAATTTGGAATCTCTGAGCATTTCATATCTTGAAAGCATTAGATGCAGGTACAAATACACTGTTTTTTTTAGATATGAATGCTGACTTGTAAGCAGTTGATAGAGACTGGAGAACTGTATACAAGAAAAGCAGATCTAGATAGCCAAAGAAGCATGTTCAGTAGTGGCACTTTTTATGGCTTTGTGAGCATAGTCTTATACTGTGGTATGCCAATACCATTTATTGAATAGGGCCAGAGTGAATTTGGTCTCTATTGTTCCCACATTAAACTTAAATTATTGCCAGCAGTGTTACGAGAATCAGAGCTAGGCCATGGTATTACAGATTTCTCAGCTCAGGCTGCGCTGCACAGCGTGTGTAAGGGGTACCAGGGTCTTCATGTTTCCCTGTACATGTACATGAGGCTGGCAATATTTTTTCTTGAATGAAGGTACTACTATTATTTTTGTTGATGGACTTGCTATAACTTAAAGCTCAGTATACCATGCATTCATATGTAATAACCAGGTTAGGTCGATCTCGGATTTTGTTAAAATATCAACAGTCTTTAGGAGAATTGTATTTATTATGTACACATGTTCTTCCCCCAAATGTCTTTCTACCTTTAAAATGAATCTTAAACACTCTACCTTTATATTGAAATATGAATGAAATCGAGAGCAAAGCAGATTATAATGTAAGCAATTATTGCAACATTATTGCAGTGACTTAAACTAAAAAGTAAACTTCCATTCTGACATTACTATGTAAGTTGGAATCTTCTGACCCCATCTGATAACTTCTGACACTGGGAATAACTTTCAAAATATAGATTCAGTTGAGGGTAATGTTCAAGTTCTGGGTGCTGTTTTCTAGAAACAGACTTTTCCCCCAGTGTCCTGGGCTTTTTATGTTTACAGGTATCATACTAATACACATCTTTAAGTGTAAGTAATACAATTAAAAAAAAAACAACCCAAACCTGATGGTTTCTTTTTTATACTATTCAATTCAAAATTGCTTATTTTCAAGTTAATTTATTTTCATTATGATTTCCCCTCTGTAATGCTTTGACTGTGCTGCCATTTGGAGATCGTGTCTCTTGATGTACTGCATAACTGCTGAGATACTGCTGGTTATCTGAATGCTTTTTGTAATGTTATAAACTGGTAGTAAACACAGAAGAGCTCGGCCAATGGAAAAACAACCCTATCAGACAAAGACATACCTTTTGTTTTAACTCCTAGATGAACTGAAAAGTACATTATTTTGCAAGCTTGGAAACTTTTGAAGTTGTATTTTGTGCTTTGATAAATTCTGGAGCTTTGGTTAGTTTACTACTATTGCTCTTGCTTTTTGTGACTAGTCTGTGTAACTTCTCTCCCTGTTGAAACATTTTATATATGGGTGTAAAATTGGTGTATGTCTATTATCTGGTACAACTGCCAAAAAAATATTAAAAAACGTGAAGGAGCAAGTAACTGAAAGAGCTGAGACCTCTGCATAAAATCTTGCTTTGGCTTGTTTTTCCTGTGTGTGTGCATTTGAGTGTCTCTGTAATCCTCACCTCAGCTACTTGGTTAGTCATGAAAATTATATACTAAGTAGAAAAATGTAAGCAGAAATGACTTCTTATATAAGGTAGAGAGATTTAAATAAAATATGAAAGTTATGAAATGGAAGGCAATGCTTTCTGCTGTCTCTAATTAAAAAGGCTAAAGACTGAGGTATTATTGCCAGAAATAAATAGGTGTAATATACAAATTCACTGTTTGTGTTAACTGACCTTAGAAAAGAGACTTACAAAAAGATGCAGCCAAAGAGCAGAAGAGAGGGGAATAATTGGAAAGCTGAGAAGCTTTGTCTGGAGTGGGTGCTTTGTCTTTCCCTATAAGTGAAAAAAAGGAAGAGGTGATCTGACCCAGGCACTACTGGCTAGAGATACGTATGATATCACCTTGAATTTGTGACTTTGTTTTTATGTATAATTCCAGTTCACAGTATGTAACTACTTAGAAACAAAGAAGCGGGGGGCGGGGGAC
>VZSZ01008383.1:68534-83197 GCA_013398815.1 Ibidorhyncha struthersii
ACCACCAAACCCTTAGAAATTGCAAGAAAGGATAATGACAATAGCCACAAATGGAGAACAAATTAAAAAGGTTCAAAATCAATAAGCTTGGAGAACATGATGAATATAAAGTAACGGAGATTGCAGTTGCCCAGATCTGGCACAGATCTGCAGACAGGAAGATGCTCTATTTCAAGGATGCTAATGCAAGAGACGTGCAAAGCTACCATCTAAATAAGCGTCTCTGTCTCCTAATTAACTGTATAGGGGGTTTCAGGAAACAGTTGAGAAGTTTCATGCTACACACTTCTGATGATGATGCAGGTTTCCCTGAAAGAGGAACAATTCCCTCAAAACAGCACTACATGCAGAAATGGGGAATGTAGAGGCAGATGAAGTATAATCTGAGAATGCTTTCATCTGCTGTGTGCTCATACCCATGCTGAGTCAACCCACACTTGTCACTGGATCTTTAGCGGGAGAGAAGACCAGGAGTGCTCTTGCCCTTCATTTAGTCCCCCATGCTCTTTATTTCTGTCAGACTAGAGTATAATTAGACTTTATTATAATTCTTTTGACACTGTTAAGCCAATTGTTACACTTTTAAATTCCCCAAATAAGCGATGTGTGCTGTTCTGAAGACACGTATGAATTTGTCGGCTGTAGAAGGGTCTTGTGTTTCTAATTAAGGCCTGACTTCACACACTGGTTCACTAAAGATATTTACTACAGCATACACTGGTTCGTTAAACACATAACCAGATGGACGAGAGCTGTGGGGTGAAAAGTCTACAGAATGAGTATTCCCTTCAGATCAATGTTTCAGTTCTGATAAGGCTTTCTCTTTTCATGAACTAAGGATCAGTCCAATTCTTTCTGTGATTTTTTTACATATCTTAAACCCTCATAACTTTGAATTAATGTGACTTAATTTTCTGTGAAGTAGTGAAGTCTAATGAGGGTTTAGTTTTGGTTTCAGTCTTTCAGGAGTAATGGTTTCTTTTCAGATCTGTGCAACATGCTTGCTGTAATTCTGTTTACCAGCACTTCAGTGATTACACCTGGTTAAATTACTCACATCATTAGTCACAGTCTTTTCCTGGGTGATTTGTTCAACAACTTTTTCTGCAAGTGTGTTTTTTCTTTATTATCATTTGTGATATACAAGGACTTTGGTTTAGCAGCTTGTAGATTGTAGCACTGCGGACTAGATGGGTTGACCAAAAGGTCATTCCCTGATCCAGTAGTCTTCTGATGCGAAACTGTGTTCTAGTGACTTAAATTCATCACTTTCCTATATTTAATTTCATAGCTATTCCTGGCTTTGCATAGCTGTATTAATTCTAGATAAATGCTTAGCCTTTGATCACCTGAAACTGTTGCAGATGAAGTAATCTTTGTGTGCCAATCAGCTTTTAAATCTATGCTTTTCTGCTGCTAACCCTTTTGTAGTTTTATGGTTCACTTCAAGTTTTTGCACGCTTCTAGTAATCATCTACCCAATGTTGATTCCAGTGTTCTACTTTCCCTTTCTGTCCTCAAGTCTCATATATTATGCCTCTGTGTGTAACTGAAATAAACTTGTTGGTTTATCACATGTTGACCAGTGTAATCCATAACTTTCCCTGTCTTTAGTGTTTGCTGTAGCATGTGGGGTTTTTCCAAGGATGTGTTATTTCCTTTTGGGAAATTAGCTTTATCTCCTTCTGTTTCTCCTGATTTAAGTTGATTATGTTACTTTATGTAGATGAAACTTAACTTTTCTGAATCCTTTTTTTTCTGACTTTTTTCAATGAGTCTTGTTTTCCCAACTGATTTTATTGGAAAGCATAACGTTTAAAAATAAAATTAAATACAGCTGATGCTGGACTCCTGGTTTCTTCCAGATTATCATAAATTACATAGTGCTTGATAGGTTTTTTGATTGTGTACAAATTCGACATTTCTAGCTTAATGACACATTTTTTCTTTTTGCGTTCCAGGCTAGCTGTAGCTTATGCAGTAATATTCATATCAAAATTGATTTGAATTAGTCTTGAAAAGAGTATTTCACTAAGAATAAGATTATAGTGTTTACTAAAATGTAATATTACCTGTGCCTTTTTTGCTTCATCCACAGTCTTTTCCCTTTCTGAAATGCATAAAAGGTAAGATGAAGAGTTAGAAAATAAAATATACTGATTGCAGATAAGGTGCTACTTATATATGCTTTGTAACAAGATGACATGGTAGCTAATGTGTCAACTCATGAGAGTCTATAAACTAAAAAATGGTCCTTAGAAAGCGCCGTTCCTACCAAATGTATTTTGTATATCTATAAAACATAACTCCACAATTCTCCCATTGAAGATATAAGAAAGCATTTCAGAATGAGGAAAGATAACTTTCAGTTTCTACAGAAAAGAGTGTTGTTACAAGTTTCTGTTAAATGTTTTGAAACCAGATGAAAAAAGTTAGTTGATTCTGGTGGGAGTGATTGCAGACAACTTAGTGAAACAGTATTATTCCCTTCCTGCACTTGTCTGGGTTATTTGATGTTTTATTTATCACCAGTGCCATTGTGATCAGTTTTCTCACATTGGTTCTTTTTCTGAGCTACAAAAAAAGAGTGTTTTCAGACTGATAAGCCATTACTCATGTTTAACACTACTCAACTGAAAATATGCTTCTAAACATCACCTGTCAGAATATGAAGTATTTAATTTTCTTGCATCTCCATTTATTACATTATTTGCAGCAAACCAATTCAGCTTGTGTTAGTTAAATCATTTGATAGTCACATGACTTAGTTTTACTCCTTTCTTAACATTGGAACAGCTGTATCTAGGAAAAGATCTCTAATTTTTACTTAAAATAGTCTAATTATGTGAAATTAAGTGGAAATGATCAATTGACATGCCATCCCACCCACCCAAAGAAAAGGTAACCCCAAATATATTTAAGGTAAAATAGAAATAAAATAAATAGCTCATCTGTCCCCCTCCACCCCCCTGATTCTGTGAAAACAGACTTTGCAGTTGGGTGCCTGTAACACTGTACCAGCAGAGAAAGATTAGTTACAGTTGCATTACCCCCTTTGTCCACACAGTACCTCAAAGAGGGGAAAGAGTCTTGGAAAACATCAGCAGTGTACTACCTATGTTAGGCTAGATTATCTTGCCAAGTTTCTTGAGTCCAAATACTTGTGCTTTTTTCCTAATTGGGCAATCACCTTATTTGATTAAAAAAAGAAGTTATCACTGAGAAGTTTATTCCTATCTGCCAAGTCATTTCATAGGTTATACTAAGACATAAGTCTTTTAAAAGGCATACTAAATAAAGAACTAAATGATAAATGATTAAACTTGTTTTGGGATAGTTCTTCCCACACATGAGCCCAAGGTGAGGTGTTGCTGTGAAATAATGATAGAGATTATGAGGTTACAGTAGGACTAAAGCTCACATGATTATTGATCTTGTGTAATTGATAGCTTTTCACTTACTAATGGGTCAGATTGTGGCTTGTTTAAAATTGTGGGTGAACCCGAAGAGTAGGTAGTATGTTAAAAAGAAAAGGACACTTCAAGAGAAAACCTTGAGAATTTGTGAGCCTAAAATTTGTCATGTAGTGATAAGACAGACCTCCTTCATACCCCTGAGAACTTCTCAAGAGTGTAAGTGTTAAAAACTAAATGTAATCTCAAGAGTACTTAAGAATACTGAGTATAACCTTAAGAATACTTAAAAAGTCATGGAGACAATATGTAAGTAAAGGAGGTTTTCTGGTGCTCTGTCCAAGTCTCAACAATGATACAGTATAAATAATTATGAGAGAAGAGAGTGTTCTTTCATTACTAATATCTAAGTTACATTACATATACTGAGTTGCACCTTTTTTTTTTTGCCAAGTCTGATAATACAGTGTGTTGCTTATGAAAGTCACTGATCGTGTCAAAGATAAATACTTTTTGAACAGTAGTTGAAGACAATTAGGAAGATTGGTATCTTTTTGCTATTTATTGTGAATATTCTTGCATTCTACTCAAGTATCTCATGTGTAAGTCTCTGACTCTGCCTACTTCAGGTTAGGGACTTGAACTTGGGTATTTCCCAGGTGGGTTTCACTTTGCTTTCAAGTGTTTACTTGATTATTAGTTATTTTAAGATGAATGGTGATTCATCATAATAGCTTCCCCTGCTTTATTTGTCATAAAAGATTAAATGCTTTTTTAGCCCTGACAAAGCAATAAGAGAATGCTTAGCCTATTTAGGAAGTTCAACCTTTTGTGTTGCTAATGTACACTGGTCTGATTCATGGCAGGGTTTAATATATGTGGAACTCGCAACAGAAAAGAACAGAAAGCACAATGAATGAAATCAGTAATGATATTTGTCATGTCACTGCTCTTGGACTTGAAATGCATGTGTTTCTATGTATTTATGGCTATATTTTTTTTAAATTATGACGCATTAAACATCTTAATAGAATTTTGCAGCACCTAGTCAGCAATAAAAGCATGTGGTCCATATATTTAATAGCCACGAGTGTTTCAAAGAAGCATAAAACTGCAATAGCTGAACAGCTGGCATTCATCTAAGGGTGCCTGTACCCTTAGCATCAGTTTAGGTTTATTTTTATCATTTTCAGTGTTGCTTGCCATCTGGATTAAAATTGATATTAAATATTTGGATGTAGTCTCAAATCCTCTTACATTTTCTAGACATTATATTACATGGCCTATTAATGCTACCATTTTTGGTAAAGGTTACAGATGATCAGGTTAACTTCATTTGCCTGTTGCAAGTGAAGAGAGTGTTTGGCCTCTTGTCTGATGATTTTTATGAATGTATGATGCTTTAGAATTTGGACTCCAGTCAATATTGAGAAAAAGGGGACACTTTTCATCTGAAGATATCAATTTCCATCAGTCTCTTCTTTGAACTGGACTTTTGTTTAATCTGTGATGTAAAAGCTTAATATTTCCTTGAGTGTTTCAGTGGAGTGTCACAGAGTCTATTTGATAGAGAAGGTCTTATGGATTTTCTGTCTTCAGGAGCCAGAAGCTTTGTCATACTCTTCTGTCCAGCAAGTCAGCAGAAGATACTTGTCTATAGGGAATGAGGGCAATAGGAGAAATGCTTATAAGATCAAGAACTTACTCACTTCTTGGATAAAACATATCTTCTTGAACTGAGAAGAGAAATACCGTGGCAAAAACAAACCTTGGAAAGGAAGATTTCTTTCTTTTTCAGAAGTCCTTAAGAGCTTTGTGTGAAATTCCCCTATGTGCATTCTGGGGATGCCTCATATGGGATTTGCCACCTGCTTTGTATGAATTTCTCAAGAGCTTTCTGTAAACTTTTTTTTTTTTTGCCTGTGTTCTACGTATGCCACATGTGGTTTCTAAGGCTATTTCTTGATGCTTTCTAGGAATTCCCCAAGCGCTTTCTATGATTTTTCTGTCTGCTTTTTAGGAATACCTTAACAGACTTTTAGAAATTTCACACCTACTTTTTAGGTATCCCCCTGTATAGATTTCTCTAATGTTTTCCATAAATTCCTCTCTTTTAGTCTAAGAACTCCCACCTTCTTTCCAGGAACTTTCTCTGATGTTTTTTAGGAATTCTAGAAACAGAGATGCAAATACTCAGAAACTTGGTCTTGATGAAGTTCCTGGATTTTTATTTTTCCTGTTCTTTGAACAGCAAACGGACTCGGTGTTCTAAAAAAGTAAATTATTTTATAAATTAGAATGTACTTGCTACAGTGGCTTGTGACCTTTCCCTTTATGACATAATTTTTATACCCTGGATCTAGTTTGCTTCTTTTATATTACAGGCTTGTCAGGACAATTATTTCTGTGTGGTATAGAGTTGAATACAGTGGGATTCCTGCCTTTCTTGTCTCTTAGGTATTACGATTGTGATCATGACTATAAAGAGTAGGGATGGCAGTAGGAGTATAGAAGCCAAAGGGAGGAAAGTTGTGAATGTGTTATTTGAACAAGTAGTGTTGTATATGCTTGTAGCCAAAAAGGCTTCAGATTTGGTTAGTGTGACACAAAAGTCCAGTAACAGTAATGAAATTGTCATTAAGATGGGAAGAAAGTGAGAAGCAGGAAGAAACTTCTCTTTAAGTGTCCACTAGTAATCAGCTTAAAATATTGCACAGTTATTAACATGATAAGTATAATATACTTAAAACTATTCTGGCATTTATAGATATTAATCTTGCCTGTTCAATGCAAAGGAAGTTTGAAACCACTCAAGATTAGGATATTATTGCTGTAATCTTGATGGAACATGTGACATTGAAGTCGCTTCACTTTTGAATTCAGTTAAATGTCTGACAGAGTGGGATAGTGCTGGTATTATCAATATGATATAGTTTGGTCCTGTTTTGAAGTACTTTGAGATGTGCTGGGGTTTATTAATAAAGATTTGCTTGTTCTTTTATTGATCAGTCATACAGATCACACTACCATCATGAATTTCTTTACTTGTGAAGCACTAAGCCACCTACATCTAAGCACTACTTAATGAAATGACTATTCTGAGTCAGAAATTTGGAAAAAAGATTGGAAGAGTGAGGGACCATGGATACAGACAGAACTGGTTGCACCTACTACAAGTTAAGAGTACGTGGATACGGAAAATCTAATTCAGCATGTTTAAGGGGAGGGAAATATCAAGGGGGGAGTGTTGTTTAAGGAAAAATGTTGACTTTCTCCTGTGCTGTGCTTCTGATATAATGTTAGTACAATCATGTAAAAAATGAAAGTGTCAAGTGTCTCTCGGAACTCATTCCTTGGCCCCATGTGCATATCTGTGGTCTTAAAATAATTTGTGAGTTTGGTACTTATGCAGGGACTAAATGGATAATCTAGGAGAATGGATCCTTTGGATATCTATGTGGGTGGTTGGGTGAGGGAGTGATAAAATTTTTTTCATCCATATGCTTTACAAAGTGAAAGCTAAACTATAGTTTGTGACCATATGCCAGCAGCCTATCATGGTGTAAAAGGCTTCCAAGTAGTGTGAATGTAGCTGGCCAGAAGCTGCTTTTCTGACCTATGTTGCTGTGACTGTTTCAGTCGTGATTCTATTTACTTGCAGAGTTACTGTTTTCTTTTGCAGCAGATGAATGTTGGAATTTTGCTCTTTGAGTCCTGAATGCTATTGATTGTGGGCTTCCAGTTCCCAGCTTGCCTACAGGCCATGGTTGCTTCTCAGTGCCCCAGCACACGTGTTATGTTTTGAAACTAGTATAGCGCTCTTGATCAATTGTAGTTATAATAGAAAAATTGTGGTCTGTTTCAATATGAAGGAGAAACTAGGAGGATATTGCCTTACTTTGAGATTCTTGCATATTGTGGATAAAAATTTTGCTCGATAGCCTTGCTTAAACGCCAGTTTTGAGGAGACTATGCACTCATTATCAGGTGTTCAAACATCTCTTCTATTTAGCACCACAGGTGGCGTTGTTACTGAAAATAAAACCAGTGTAGAGAGAGTATCAAGAATCACAGACTGTTTTGCTCAAATAAGTTTGGGGGGGAAAAAAAATCAAACTTCCTCAACAATATTACATCTCTCACTACATCCTAATGCTATGACTAGAGGAGTGGGAGGGGAGAACTAATAGTGATTAAAATTAAAAAGAGAAATTGAAATAGTCTATCCTAATGTTTGCTGATGTTGTACAAATAAGTAGTTTTTGGTACAGAATTAAAATTTAAATTTTCAGTTTGGAATATTTTGCATATAATGTAACAATAAACAGTATGAATTTAAGGATGAATCAACAAGAACTCTGAGGTATAGAGTCACAGGCCAATGCTGGAAGGGACTTCTGGATGATGTCTAGTCCAACCCTCTGCTCAGAACAGAGCCAATGTAGGCTGGGTTGGTCGGGGTCATGTCCAGTCAAGCGTTGATGAGTCCAAGGAGGGAGAAGTATGAAAACGTGTGTTCCTCTCTACAAAGTTATAGAAGTCTGGACAGTCCTCACTGAACTTGTGTAAGAGGAGGCTGGTCATTATCAATATTTTACCACTAACATTTTATCACCATGACTGAAATGCAAGGCAGGAATTACTGTCTCTTGAAGGGCAGGCAGCATTTTCACCTGTTGACCTTGCTTGTCTACTTTAAGCCATATGTGTTGACATAACAGAAACTTTTAATAACTCAGAATTTCTAGAAGAATTTGTGGCACATTTTTAGGCATCAACTGTGAGTACTGGAAAACTTGTCTTGCAATGTATTCTTGCAATGTAAACAGCTTTGTTACAGGGTAGGAGGTGAGAAGAATATTAACTCTTGAATTTGCACAGATCTACTGAAGCATATTGAGGGATTCTTCTCTCATGATACTATGTTTATAATTTTAAAGACACCAGATTTACCACCTTTGCAAATTTACATTATGACAACAAAACTATTTTCATAGTCCATGACTATGTCCAGAGAAAATCCAATCAAGGTACAAGTAAGGATTCAACACTGCTTATGGGAGTTGAAAAAGCATGCATCTAGAGTTTTATTTGGATCCGGTAAGCGCACCGAGGCATAATAAAAAAAGTCATTTATTTTTTTAAATGTAGCCTCTGATCAAAGAATGCTTGTGATAGAACAGAGCCAGCAATTTTTCATCCCCTGTGTCATGCTTTGATCTACAATAAGTACATGCAAAAGAGAATCTGGTGACACATCACAAGTGCATCTGCTTGGTATCTTGAACTACAGGCCTGTGTTGTAGAGATCTGTCAGTTCCTGCTCTGATGCTCTGTCTGGTACTTCTCTGATGCTTTGAAATAACATGCTGTTGGACATCATAACTGCCTCCATGATGAATAGCATAGTCATATGCCAGCAGCACAGCAAGCATCTCAGTGACATTGCTTTGCTTTCTATCACCCTTAGTGTTGATGACTCTACGTAGTTCTGGATTGCTCTCCTTATTACTTCCTTTCATAAAGACAACATATATGATGACCTGTATGTTGAATTTATGCCCAATTATTTTCTTTGTGTGTCCCACTTACTTGAGGATATGTGGATATTCTGCTTTGTAAGTAAATATTTGAGAACAGGAGCAGTCAAATAAGGTCAGCATTACACATGCATAACTACATTCACTGAGTTTTTAATCAGCTTTTGTTGTGAAAAGTAAAGGCAGAATTTCCTTAGGATGTAGTTCTACACGGCCTAATAAACTAGGGCATTCTCATACCTTTATGAACCAAATTAGAACTTAAACAGATAACTGGTTGGATATTCAGACCATGGACTCTAGATAAATCACTGATGTGTAATTCATTTAATTTTCCCTTTCAGTCAGTATAGAGAAGGACAATTTAGTGATCTTACATTATTCATATAATATAACTTAGACATTTAAACTCCCAGAAAAGTTAAAACATGCAATAGAATTTCTAAGAAATGTTAATAGGCAGGAGCCAAGAGTACTACACTGCTGTGATTTGAAAGTAACTGTAGTCTCTATATTGTACTTTGTAAGGGAAAAAAACTTCATTGAGACTGACTTTCAGTTAGCTAGGGAACAAAACTAACTTAGAAGGCCTACTGTCTTTTTTTTTTTGGTGTTTCATTGTTTGTTTGTTTGTTTTTCTTTTGGGGAAACTTTGCCAAAGAGAGCTCTTTCTTTGGTGTGTGTATGTAAGACAGTGAAAACTAACTACAGACAGTGATGCATCTCCCTATCATTGTATATGTATTACAGTGTATTTCTGGGTGTGAAAATTTATTAGTTCACAAAACTATAGCAGTGGTTGAATAGGGATGTGATTTTTAAACTATTGTCACTGGAGGTTTGGCTTCTATTGCCTGTCACCACCTCATCCTTCCAGAGATCATTAGTTGTACTTTGCTTTGAACTTCCATTTTTGGGGCAGAGAAATCATAGATATTTACTTTCCTCATGGGCCTGTATACAGGTAAACTTTCAAATGTTTTTGAGTCTAGTTTCTCATGATTTCCAAAGGCAGAAAGACTACTGCAGAAATGGATCGAGTATGTCAAAGTCCTCTTAAAGAAAAGAAAGCTCCTTTTTATATTTTTTTTTTTACCTTAATAGCATTTATCTAATTCACGTTGCATATTGGGGAATACTTAATGCATAGATGTGCCAAGCTGCAAATTCCTACAAAGTAGTACAGGAAAATAATGATATTCAAGAAAGCACTCTTTGATAATTGTATGTTAAGATTCAAACCACAGACTGTGATTCTGATATTTTTGGTCATTAGTGGAGCAGATTAAAAACAAAACAAAAGCATGCATCTGGGAAAGGTAATGAAATATTCTGTTTGATCTACCAATTTCCTGTTTAACACCTCTAATTTGAGTTATTGATTTCTGTACATCACTGCCTGGATAATAATGTTATAGAATAAAACAACCCTAACGAAAGTACCAAAACAGTATTTGATGTCTCCNTCATTATTCCATATTGAAAATGAGTAGAAGTCAGGAAAAAGATATCTTCTATAGTGTTTTCTATTTTATTTTACCACTGGTTAGCCAAAAAGCCTCCCAACCTAACAACCCAAAATCTTTCTTTAATAGCATGTAATCCTGTTTACTTAAGAAACCACAGAATTAAAACAAACCACAAGAAGTCAATTTTACTATCTTTTGGACCTCTTAGTGTTTTTCTGCCTGTTTTGATAGCTGAGAATGAAATTGCTGTAATGCATGCATTTCTGATTTTATTTTTGTTTTAATCACAGAGAAAAAAATACCTGTTTTCAGTAAGAGAGTCTTTTAATGTTTTAAGAGAATAAAACCAGATACTTTCTGTACCAGGTGCTCACTCCTCCATCTTTCTAATCCAGTCTTTAGTCCAGCAGTGAATTCTCTGTTTAGTTAAGGTATGTCCTAGCCATATACTGTTTCTCAATTTTTCTGTCTTGAGATTTTATTCTTGCCATCATAAAGTGCCATTTTGTCCTCTGTATCTCATTCCTAATGTGTGCTTTGCTACTCTAGATTTTTTTTTTTTCTAGAATTTATTGCCATTCAGACATTACAGCTGTTGAAGCTTTTACAGGAATGTGTTCCTTCAGACATCCTTACACTGTACATGTTGACACAATTGCCTTCATAGTTGCAAATCTGGTGACAGACCTGCAGTTATAAGAGATCAAAGCTGACTTCATCAGTGTAAGCTTGATGATGGCGTAGTGTTGCAAGCTAATTTTAATTTCTTCCATCTTTTATCTTTCTTGCTTGAGGTCACTCAAAGATCACAGGATTTACTGTAAGCTTTCCTCTGACAGCTGTGAATGTTTTATATACTGACCGGTAATATAAAGTGAATAATTCAACTTCGATGGGTTACTGTACCATATGTAAATAACAGTTACATGAACTGTTTTTAACCAAATAGCAATAGGGGTTATTGTTTCTCTATACGTGAGTAACAGAATTCTTTACCAAATCCCTAGATGCTGAATGTATTAAACATGCATACAACTGATGCAGCATGAATCTGTAAGTGGCACCCTCAGCAGTACTTCTGTTACAGTCTCCTTCCTTGTCTTAGACTAAAAGAAACTTTTCACTGTAATTTAGGTCCACAGTTCTGATATAGCCAAGGGTAGGTACTGGGCCACTGATTGTGTATGCAAATAGAGACCTTCCCTGTTACTGGGTCATGGCTCCAAAATGTAACTGCAAGGTTATATATATATGCATATGATACATTTAGTGAGAATTAATATGTTACTGAAGCTAAATGTTATTAAATGTTATAGTTTCTACGGTGGAGACTAAAACAAGAATGCAATACATCTTAACAACATCATATAATCTGGTATTGTGACCTTCCAAGCACTTCATGAGAGGTGACACAAGGACATAAATTTTTACTCACCATGCCTCTTTCCTTAATCAGAATTCCCTTGTACTCTTGCCAGAATGCCTGCTGTGGCTGTGCATGTCTGGTTTGCTCAAAAGAGCAATCACCTTTTGAGAAGACTGATTCTTTGTTAAGTATTGCTCTGGTATAAATTCAACTGTAGCCAAACTTACTGCTGATCCAAGAATTGGAAGAACTGTGAGATATAAAATATTTTGTTGAATATTAGAATTCCTTTCTGTATTTTAAAATTCAGAAGAAAAGAAGTGAAGTGACAAAATGCAAACAAAGAAATGCTGCCACTACCTTGCTATATGCATGTGTGTGCACTATGAATGATGGGTCACAGACTCTGGTCAGACTGTTTGTTTTCTTGTCCATTGTAGCAGTGCCTGAACACATGAAAAGTATTTTGTTGCTGTCCTGATGGTAATTACCTCAACTCTTCTGCCAAAATCCCCTCTAGTTGTAGTTCAGGGGATTTTAATGCTGTGGAAAATAATTAAGCAAGTTATCCTTGTCCTTTAATGCAAAGTTTCTCTCAAAGCATTACGCTTCAGCATGGCTGAACCAAAACCTAGATATGCAGTTTAGTGGCAACTTAGTATCCAACTCTTTCTTAAAGAACTAACAGGTCTCAAAATTCATCAAACGCTCTCAGGGATGCAAAGCTTGAGGGTTTTCTCACAGGAAGTTCTGATGTAAGTCAGGATGCCAATGAAAGGGATTTTCTACCTATCTCATGCCACAATTTTTTCATGAGTATATATGAAACCCATGGTTCCTGGTGCTATTTAGAGTTGCAACACTTAAGTGTATAATAATACGTTTTTTTCCAGAGAAGTGTAGCGCAACCATTTATTGACTGTCAATTATCTTTATACAAAAATGACCCTTTATATCTTTATTCTGTCTAAAATGTTACCTGTACTAGGGTAGTATTTGCCTGTTATAGGACTGCTCTAGTCTGTCAAAGAACCAAAAGAAAAGTACACTTACACTTTTTTGTGTGCTTCCACCACAGACTGTTGGTAAAACTAACTTCCGTAGTTAATGGAGTTCAATATTTAAAATTAGCTCCTCTGCAACTTGATGCGGAGGATTTCTGGAGAGTATGCTTCAGAGAAGCAGACCTCCCCCTAAAATGGTAACTGGTGTAAATGGAAATAGAAGGAGACAGACCTGAAAGCTCTTTTTTTTTTTTTTTTTTCACATGCACACACTCTTTCTGCTTGAAACTCAGTTATGAGCTACAGCTAATAGTTTTTATTTCTGAAATTGAAATTTCTCTCTAAACTTAGTCTACTGATAGAAATGGTCAATAGTATCTTACTAGCAGATATTTCACAAATTAAGTGGAAAAGAGACAGATAATTGACAGATAAGAGGATTAACGTCATGTTTAATGTGTCAGTGTTTTTACTGGAAATTATAAATGGTAAGGCTTAAGGCACACCATTTCTTCTTAAGCTGGAGGCAGAGTTCTGGATTACTGAGGGAAAGGGATTAACACTAACATCCATAAACCTGAGTGGTCTGGGTGCTCTGTTGGAGTGTTCAGCCTGCACGCATGAGGTGAAAATCTGTGTGGAGTCAAACCCATAAAGCTTGCTTAGGTATTGAAACACTCTGAAGTGCCTGTGTGAAAATAGGTGTTGTTTTCCTTTAACTTTATTGTGACAGGGCCTCCATTTCCAAGATTAAAAATTAGTATTTTTAAGGAATCAAAGAAATCTTTGAGGGGCAGACACACACACAAAAAGCAAAATCACATTTGTCTTAGATTTAGAAACAGTCTCTGATCACCTTAGGGATCACAGATGGTAGCATCAGATTCAAGAGCAGAGGTTCTTTTTGTGTAGCTTAGCCTTAGCATGAATTAAAAAATAATCAGTGGATTTAAATCAGATTCCTGGATGTCTGCAAATATTTTAATTGAAATAACATGCACAGGTTAGGGTGAGAAAAAAGGGGGAGACAGTGTTGGTTTTACTGTTCTGTCCTTTCCTTAGCAGATCAGTCAGCTTTTATTAAAGACTTGCCAACAAACTATTGAACTGGCTTAGCTGTAAAGTACAGTCTTGTGTGGAGATTATCCTTTCTGTTGCTTGTATAATATTGGAAGTGGGCTAAAAAAAAAAAAAAAAGGCAAATGGCAGGTAGTATGTCTGCCAGCTGATTTGCTTCAGGGAATTTAGCTGATGGAAAGGGTTCAGTATAGAAATAATGTAAGGGCATAAACAGAAGTACAAAATAAGGCTTGAAAGAATGCAACTGAGATGTAAGTGTACAGATGATAGAAGGATAAAGTTAAAAATAAATGTTTAATATAATTTTGGAGCTGAAAAGGGACATACATTCACTATGTTACAGAGTTGGTAAGAGCATGGAGAAAGGAATCCAGTCCTAATCATAACTAATATAATATATGCAAACAGGTCTTGCCTGTTGGACAGTCCTTAAAGATGAGGAAACATTTCACCTTTAGCAGAGTATATAGGTAACTTGCTGTGGTCTGGGAGACACTTAATATTGAAGCTTTAAATAAAAAGTGAAAGAGCCAAAAACAACAAAAAGAACAAAAACCCCACCACAACCCCTCAGCTTGTCAGTCATCCATTGAAGGATGTTGCATTTTACTCAAGAGTGTTTTCAGTTATGCGTGTGATACTTGGGCATTGAGAATATGTATTGAATGGAGGCCCTGATGGCAGGGAATGAGAAATTTCTATCTAGATGGATCACAGTAAGGCTTATCTGTGAATCTGTGGATTCTGACAAAATGAAAAAGTGTGATTACATCTAGAGTTGGGGGGGGGGG
>VZSZ01008383.1:83215-172304 GCA_013398815.1 Ibidorhyncha struthersii
AAGCAGCTTAGTTTTTCTAAAACTAAGTTGTTTCTGAGTATGCTCCACTGTAGAATTCTAGGCACCTCAGGAATTAGCACTGCAAACTATTCAATAGTGTCATCTATTCAGAATTAAGGTTAAGAATTAACCGTAATTAAGAACTTTGGGGCACTTGTGAGAGGTTTGAATGTCACAATTGTTTAAGGCCTTTAAAGCTCATTTATGTCCCTAAATCCTTTTATGAACTTAGAATTAAAGTCATGTTAAAAGTTGTTTTTTGTAGCTTACCACGTCTTAGATGTGCTAGACCTGCTAGAAAGAAAGACAACTGAGACTTGGGAAGCCAGTATAGGGAACACTTTCAGGACAGGAAAAGTGATAGCTGGTACTTAATAAGCAAGTAATAAATCACACACATACATATTTGAAGATGTCTATATTTTTTTTCTGGATTTGATCAAGGGAACTGAAACCAAATTCTCATATAGATAGTTCTAAGGAAGTATACTAAAATTACTAAAATGTGAAGTGCAGGAATGGTAATAAAAGAAAGCAGAGGAAGAAAAATTAAAAATCTCAGTATAAAGAAATATAAAAGAATCCTGAAGATCCTTCACCAAAAAAACTGTTTTCACCATTTTTATGCCTAGCTGACTTGTTTGCCTGTAATTGGAAAAGGTTTAGAAATTGGATAAAGTGCAGCACTCATTGTCCTTTTAAGTTGGGGACAAGGAAGCTTTTTTATAATTCCTTTGTATAACAGGAACTATTTATTCCTTCCAGCTGTTCAGTATTATGGGCATTTCAATATACTGAAAACTTTCGCAAAATCCAGGCATGAAAACAAGTAAAAACATAAGTAAAATTGGCTGAGAGACATACAGGGATATTGACTCTCAAATAGGCCTTGTAAGGACAGCTCCAGAAAAATCTCAAAAACTTAGTGCTTAAAACATTCTCATCTTCCACTGGTGTTTATTGATGGTTCTTAAGTAGGGATGGGGCAAAATGAAGTAGAGAAATGAGGTGAAAGGTAGTTGACATTAGTTGTGTATGGCAGAGTCCCAGATACTCATCGCCTCCCAAAAGAAAACATAAAAAGAATAATTTTTGAATTATAGCTGACTTCGCATACTGGGTTTCTTTCTATAGTCAATGAGAACTTAAATTGGAATAGGATTAGGCTTCTACATTGTAAAATATTGTAATAGATATTTACTGGATGACTGTAACTTGAACTCCTGTGTTAAATGAAAGAGTTTGTAATAGTGCTACAAAATTTACAATAGAATTATACTAGAATCTAGCTAATTAAGATGTTTGTCTTCCTATGATTTCTTATTATTCACTGTGTCTTTTTCCCATTAGACTGCGATAGAACAGCTCTGCAGCAGTTCATCAATAGGATGTAATTCTTTGTAATAGCTTAAGTGTTTCTAGATTTATCACTGAAATAAAAAATACCACACTTCCAAACTGAAGACATTATAAAAGGAAATGAACGAAGATCCTTTCTACTGCATCTTTCCTTTTACAAATCCACATTGTTATTAATGCCATACATTAATTCCACATGACTGCATCTTTTCTTCAATGAGGAAGAGTTGTTAAAAGTATTGTGTAGTGGCTCTATAACTAGCCATTCTAATTTCCTCCGGTCAATGTCCTCTCTAAATAAATTTAATTCGAAATAGTGAATTCGATAGTGCTTTAAAATTAGTCTGTCTCTGTGCTATTGATGAAATAGCGTTAGAGCAATTCTGAACTCCAAGTGTTGCAACATATATATTGTATAGAATGCTACACAACTAACAAACATCTTTGAACTTTTTACGTTGAACTGGGTCACATCTTTGGAGAGTTTACAATCCTTATGACCACCATTATAGAACAGTATAATGTGGAGGGATAAGTTGTAATTCAGTGTTATCGTCTGACTGATGGGACAATAATCCCCTTGTGTGGTTTGTTAAAGTCAGAGACGGTGTTAAATTCTTAAGCAGACTAACTTAGAAACCACTGTGATTTCTAGGCAACAGGAAGCATACAGTTTGTGCTATGGATATGCCTCTAGGCAATTTATTTTGACCTTTTGTATATTCTGCACAGAATAAAAATAAGACAACCTTCACAAAGTGGTGTTCACCACTGCACTTCATAAGTAGCAGCACTCTTATTACTTCTGCTGACTTTGTATTTCTTTTAAATTCACCTGATTAGGTACAGAAAGCTTGAAATATCTTAATAAAATAGATTAAAAAATATACAGAACCAGTGCAATTTGTGGATTCAGTAGTGCAGTGGTACTTGCCCAGGAATGTTCTTCTCAGCTCTTCAGCTGTCAGCTGAAAACAAAAGTAATTTGGAAGATTATATATCACATTATTGTTGAAGTGTGTTGTGTTTTGATTTTTTTAATTTTAATTCCTTTTTTATTTGATTTGTCTTAAGCTCTGATTCAGAGTCCCAATCAGAACCCAAAATACACTGATTCCATGTTAAAGGTTAGTTTTTGCAATGAAGAGGTGTACTGCTAAGGAAACCCAATTCTCATTAGCAAAGTTACATAATTACTCTGGTTTTGTGGCCTTTGTATCAGTATAAATTGAAACAAACTTATAATATGATCAAGTATCAGAGTTAAAGTTAAAAAAAAATATAGCAGAATAATACATGGTTCTAAAAGGAGAAAAAACATGCCAGCTCTACATTTGATGGTGAATGTGAAGTGAAAAAAGGGTGGGTATGCCCCAAAATTACATTGGGCCAGACCTGTTGAAGATGGCCAATTTTCTTCTGTTGATACATTTGAACTAAAGAATAATGAGCACTTGGCCCATGTTTTCACTGCACTTGACACTCACTTAAGCAGTAGGGTAAGGACTTGACTGCATTTTCACTACATGGTGGCCTAAACTTCCTTGACTTTCTTTCTTTCCCCCCAACCTGCCCATAGCTTGTGATGGACTTTCAGTAAAGAAGGTAATTTTTTAATTAATACTACAGTGCAACAAATGCACCTTCCATGATCAAATTAATGTTTAAATTACAGAAAGCTTTATTGCTTCATATATTTCACATGGATCAGAAGTTAAAACTAGGCAAATGAGAAATTCAGTGTTTGTCAACTAAGATAAATATATAGTCAAGATTTTCCAGCTCTTAATTTTTTAAATTCCTGAGACAGAATTCCTAACTGTATGTTGAGCGTGTGAGCCAACTGTATGGAGTCCATGATAAAATGGTCTTGAGAGAAAAAGCTACAGGGTACCCCAATCCTACAGTAGCTTGTGCAGTGAGTGGGTGGCAGTTGGCCCCTGGAACCAGCACAAGGATTCAGATGGTCAACAAGCAGTTACCAAATTCCACATTTGTGTAGCACCTTTTAGTACTGGACTGTAATGATTCTATTTTAAAGAAAGAACAAGTGAAAACCAAAGCAAAGCGTCATAATTATCTTATGTAGTTGAACCCTAGTACTTCTGTTTTAGAGCTTGATGATCAGTATAGTGTCCCCCAGTTACCTTATTACTAGTGCTGGGACATTGATTCAGTAGTGAGTCAGTGAAAAGAGAAGAGCTACTTAATCTCCATTACTACTGCCTATAAAAACTCTGTTCCTTAGAGGACTACCATCCAGCTACTTGCCACGCATAGCACCGCTTAATTTATGAGGCCTGACAACAAGGCAGTATGACTGCCAGTCTTGTCTGTGGCTGTTTGCAAATATCGGTGGTTTTGTCCCATCTCCTCTTATCTGTTATGGAGTGGGTGTTTTTGTAGTCCGTGGTACACCTTTATCAAATGACCTTAGACTGAAAACTTTCTGAACCACACAATTCCCAAAAGAGTTAGCACTGATCTCCTACTTTAAATTTTGTCTATACTCATAAATAAAATTACTTAGGTGGGTCAGTTTCCTCTTTAGTGGCAGTAGTAAATATTATAAAATTGTCACAAACAATTTTATACGGCTTTGGCAAATTGTTCACAAGCATCCCAAGAGTGTGCTGGAGCAAAGAATGAACTACGCCTGATCCTTCCAAACTTGAAACTCAAACAGTTGCTAGGCTATTACATAGGATATTGCATAAGTTCCTATTTGGCCTGTGGAAAGAAGGCTTTTTTTTTAATCTCTTGTGAAAGTAGTAACCTTCAAAATTCCATCCCCAATAAAATAAAAATGTGTTGTAGTTATTTGAAATAGGATAGTAATTTCAAAGTATTAAGGCAGTTTTCTCCATAAGTCTTAAAAAAAAACAACCTTTAAGAAAGTATGTGACAATTGTTTTTCTCCGATCTAAGAGCTATGAAACACCTGCAGTATAAAAGTTTGACATTTCAAATTAGCACATAGTTTTATTAAACTTATTAGCTTGAAACAGATTTTTATTGAAGTAATGTAAATTTTATCTCTTCACTGAATATTTAAAAAACTATAGTGTGGAAAAATTATGCAAAATATGATGTAAAAATTGTCTAGGTACTTTTATGTAACCTTGGGTACCTTTTAGTTAAAAACAAAGCATCGATTTACTGTAATTTGTATGAATTTAAGAACAGGAGTGAGAAATTAATTGGGCAAAGAAGTGGGAGGCAGAGGTATGTGATCCACTTCAGGCTGTCTTTGGTTTAATTACTTTCAGTGTTAAGTTAGAGTTCAAATGTTTGGGAGCCAGGTGAAAAGGAAGATCAAAATTTACTAGGGTGGGTGAAACTGGAGGTCTAGTCTACCACAAAATGAATATTAAAGCTGAGAGAGGCAGTGGGATCTACATAGAGATCTCGCCGTATGTCCTTGACCATCCATTATGAGGCACACAGAAAAAGTTAACAGAATGGATCATTTCAGTGTTCATGTGCTTTTTTGAGGGGGAAAACTAGCATAATTAGGTGTGACCCAGGAAGAAAGTCTCTTTAAAATGTGTTTCATTCTCTGATTTTTTTTTTTCTTCCTTTTTTCTTTTTCGTTAACTGCAGTAGCAGGATAGTAACTAGGAGCTGAAAGATTGCAACGTGTTAAAACAGCATAGCTATTTTTGCAGTGAGTGCCTCTGTGGTTAACTAACTCAGTGAACTTAAGTTATGACTGGTATTCCCATCCCTATCATATAGATTAACCTGTCATTTAGCAAGAGATTACTTAGCCCATCTGTGAGCTATGGGAAGTGTGGGGAGAGATTCTCTTCACGGAAGCAATAACTCTTTGTTGGACTCCACCTTATTTCTTTCTGAACACTCAACTTCTATGCAGTAGAGAAAGATCAGAGAGCGCTCAGAATTATACAGGAGTTTTAGACATTACACCACATACTGTCCAGTCAGTTTAAAATCTTTTATGTTTTTTTTCTACTGGTGCCGGAAAACGTGGGGTAGATCCTTTAAAACAAATAAAGTCATGTTTGAGTTCAACCTACCCAAAATTCATTGCAGTATACTCAAAAAGAAGATTATATTTTGGATATTGTGTGATTTATTGGAAGTGTGTAGGAGTTGGTTACTTCTGAGTCAGGATATATATTCTAGTAAGTAGAAATAATCCAGAACACTTGCTTTTTTTAACAGCTTTAGTCAGCCCACAAAAATAACTAACTACTTTGCTAAACTGGGGTTTTTTTTTGGGTAGCTTCTCCTCATAATATTCAAATAGCCACAGTGGTATTTGTATCATGGGTTTTTTTTCACTTGTGTATATAAAATCAAGTCAGTTATAGATAGAAGATGGAGAAAGCATTAAAAGATGTATTATTTTGAAAAGAAATTCTGAAGTAAAGGGGAAGTTTTCTTAAAAGTAATTCTTTGTTTAGAATTGTATCTTCTGCACGTAAATACTTTTTCTGACTTGATTCCCCGTGATTCCCTTTTCTCTGTTTGGAAGAAGAGAAAGCAACTAATTAAGGAACGGGAATGGCTCTAGCTGGGAATGAACAGTTATATTAAGAGTAAGCAACCTCTCCAGAGCAGTTTTAAGTTGTGGCAGAGGATGTGGATGACTCTCCTGCCTCTCAAACAAAGCATTTCTCTACTCTGGAAGAAGGGCCTTTTTCTCCAACACTTGTGTCTGAAAGAACATGACAATGTCCTTCCACAGCCTGAAAACTGCTGCTTTGAAAACCCTAGCAATTTACTGCAACAAGTGTTTACCTGTATCACAGTAACTTGTATTTCTTGCTGTCTTTTGTTCTGCTTTTTTTACTGGAACAATACATCATGGATTTTTAACCTGTTGTCCTAGGCTCCAAATTGAGGCTGGCTTTATCACAAAGGAAAGGCATTGCTGGACAATATTCAGTGTCAGGATTTCTATAACAAGATTAAAATCTAAAGTAAAACCAGTACATAATTCTTATCTAAATGTAACTTTCTAAGTTATTTTAGTCTTATAATTAGTCTTATAATTCCTAAGACCTAATATAGCTATTAAAACTGGAGATTTAGAGTTCAAAGCAATGTGTTTTTTCTCAGTGTTATCCTAAATTGCAACTTGGATTTCTGAATTTCGGGCTAATTCATTTGGGGCAGACTGCTCTGTTTCTGTTTCTTTATACCTATGCTCTGTTTTACTGGATTTTTCTTTTGGATTGTAAGTAGCAAATGTTTTTGATGGCTCCCAGTGGAGCTAAGTGCTAAAAGGTACTAATTAGCATGTATTTGATGTAGCTGAGTAACTTGTGCACAGCAAGGATATCTTCCCTATGAATCCAGTCAGTATTCAGCTTTTAGTTGTCCTTTATTCCAGAGGAAGTTTTTCTAGTGTTGTATTAATACATTTATCCCAAAAAGGTTCATTGTATAAATATATTTGGTCAAGTTTGATCTGTGGTACACAATTGATTTTCTGGAAAGGTTAGGATGCGGGTACTGGGGCTAGCTGTTTTGCCTTTCTAGCTTTATGGGACCAAACTCTTCTCTGACAGCTTTTGTTACGTGCCAGTATTACATGGCATGTAAGTAACAGATAGGGAATCACTGTTTTCATAAACAGCTGTTGCAAACAAACTTATACCTATATTATTTTTCACATTGGAACACTTTGGTTTTGATTGTGTCTAATTTCAAATCATTATTACTGTAGGAGTATTTTCTTTAACATATATTAAAGTATATTTGCTGTTTAGCCAGTGCCTACATCTTATGGAGCGTTACTGCTGTATTTTGGGGGAATTATGTTTGTGTTTAAAAATAAACGGGTGACACACATTTCAGGCATGTGTTGTGGGTTTCTGAAAGGAAGAAGTGTGCAACCCCAGTGATTATTCTGAGACCAAATATACTTGTCTCTGCCCAAAAAAGCCCCTTTGAAATCAAAATTATTGATAGTGATTTACACAACATGATGACTAGAATAACTTAATTTTAGGCTTTTACAGAAGTATACTCTCTTGCAAATTGTCTGGGTAAATGTAGGTTTATTGTGCACAGTTTAAAGCTCCAGGACATCCTATGCATTTGTGACATTTCCTATATGAATTGTGGATAATAAACCAATTACTGGATTAGTACAATGAGACCCATTGTAAATGTAGTATTTTCATGTGTGATATATAAAATCTTGCTCTCAGTATTTTAAATGCTATTAAAAGAAAAACACTTTTGTTCAGTCCACTTGGTTGAAAGTTCAGAAGCAATAAAGCCCACTTCTAGCCATAATACACTTTTCAAGTATGTTCAGAACTTGTCATGATATTATTTACATAAAAAATAGATCACAAATGTCAATGTGTTGATCTTACCACAAGATAATTTCTGTGGTAAACAGGCCCTGTTTTTTCAGTGTTCTCTGCAGAGGTATTCAAACGAGATTAGTACCCAAAATTTTACAAAGCTCAGGGAAGAACAGAAGTGCATCATCCAGAGCTTTTAAGTGTTCACCAATTCAGAAAAACAAACTTTTTAAATGAGAATGTCCTGGGCAGTGGAATGGGGCAAGGTGGAGCACTGCTGAGTCTCAGCTGCAGTAATTGAAAATGTTATAGCACTTCAATGTTCTAAATGTTTGTTGTTTTTTTTTTTTTTTTAAAAAAAAAGTTACCAGGTCTGGTTTAAAGGAACAAGAAAGCTGGTTTACAGCCTCTGCCTTCAGCACAGCTGAAGCACACGTGTGTGCTAGGAGATTGTCATTGAGTTCTTGGAGGCTAGGAAAGACAATAGCAAAAGTACAGCTTGCTTCAGGGGGAATAGGATCGGATCTTTAGTAAAGTCACTTGTATGAAACACAACCTTTCTTTGGTGCCTCCAAACAGTAAATAAAAGTGGGGGCAGTGCAGGTAGAATTGCTTCCATGAGAAGTGGTCTGGTGGGTGTGGGGGGGTGTGTGTGTATACATACATGGCAAATGTACAATCCTCTCATCTCTCAAGGGATTTTATATAGTAACACTACTATTTATTGCTGCTGATGTAAGCTATCTGTAAACAAATTCTTGTTGCAGTTATAATTAACTTGAATATTCTTGAGAACCTACCTTTTTTCTTGTTAGAACAACTGTCTTTTGGAGGATAAGCATATACAACACACATGAAATAAGTAAAAATCCATTAAAAGTACAGGTGGCTATTGCAATGACTTAATGAGTTGAAGGTATGGTAGAAAAAATACCTTTGCATATTCTGCAAATGAATTAGGCGTAAACTTTCAAAATGTCACAAAGCAGACTGTTATCAGTATGTATCAACATCCTCAAGCTACTCATTGGCAATAAATGTCAGTAGACATTTTTATGGCTTTTACAGCTTATCTGCAATTTGTAATAAGCTTTGTGCATAGCCCATTATTTTATGAGTGAGAACAACTGTCAAATGAATGTATTTGTAATGTCAGGAGTTTCATTACAGCATGACCGCAGGCTGAAGGCTAGGTGCTAAACTGCTGCTAGGTTTATATCTTTTGACCGTACTTTTACAAAAATGGCCGTGTAACTTGCTTCTTTCATTACTTATTCTTTACCTTTTTAAATTAATAATTTAACATACATTTCTTATAGCTCATTATCACTCCACTATTTCATTAACTAATCATTATAGCATTGCAGTTTATAGCTTTACGGGCAAAGAGATAGAAGTATGAACCAGTAGCTTTGAGTTACGTACCAAGAGCTCTGATTTGCAAGCAGAGCCTGCAGCAGTGTGGATTTTATGTCATTAGAAATCTTTTCATCTTTCTTTTTTTTTTATTTAAAACAGAAGAAAAGATTTTAATTCTTTCTCAGAATGATTCATATCCTGTAGATTTTTTCTATTAGGCAATGAAGCTATGATATTAAGATTGAGTATATAAATAATTCTCATAATTCACACAGAAGAAAGAGAAATAATTACCTCTGAACATTTCATTATGAATGGAATTCTGTCAAAAACTTTAAGAAGGGGGCATTAATACAAATTAAGGTCTTAGGAACTCATATTTTAAATACTTAATCCTGCATTTTATTTAACTTTTGCCAGACCAGTAAGAATTTTTTTAATTGGCAAAATGAATTGCTGTGCTGGAAAAATATTAACTATAAAATGTAAAATTCCTATGATGAACAAATATTTTATATTTTATTATTTCTGTCACTGCAGAGCAGCTGAACTTGTATGAGCTACCAGCTCTGTAGAGTTGACCATAAACTTTGAGCCTTCAATTTCATAAATATTTGCTTAGCAGAAGAATACAGCTCATTTAAAGTGATTCTGCAAAACAGTCACAATCTGCTTGTCTTTTATGTTACAGTCAGAATAAGGCAAACTATATGGCTTTATTCTTGAAAACTGTACATCTAATGACATCTGCTGGGAAAAAGAAAAGGTTTGTATGCGTTGTTTTGAGGTGCTGGTACTTTAGCTTGAATAAAAATCAAGAGAAGTGGAAGGTTCTCTGCTACTGCAGATTTCAGTTCATATTGGTAAGGACAAGTTGGTGTGATGTTAACATAGCTGAGGAATCTTGTGTATGCCCTTATGTATGTGAGCATTATTTCAGCAGAAGTCAAGATGTACCCTAACTTTTAAAACTGCCTGTTTTAATCTTCAGGTTATGGTCTATAGTTGCTATGCTAATTACTTCTGACTGGTGTAGCCTGAACTGCTTTTCTGCTCTTCAAAAGCATTTCTGCAGTCATATAGAAGCTTGTGCTTGTACACCAATTCATAAGCCTGAAGAGAGAGATTTCTGCTATGTACAAGAATATTTTTATCACAAGGCACATCAAATGTTTCAACCTTATTTTACCGATGAAGTTGTTTACAGAATGTACAGCGAAAACTACTGAAACACCTGTGGGGTTCCTATAGAAGTTGGTGCAATATCATAAACTTTTTGTTTAACGTCCTAATAACCCAGAAAATAGGAAGGAATATCTCTCTCCTTATTTTATTCATTTTGAGCCCACTAAAGTAAAAGGAGTTTTGACCTTGATGCCAATGACATGCAGACAAAGGAAATGCTGCTTTAGATATTTGAATTGTTTGGAACAGCAAGATGGATAGAGATTTTTCATTATGATACAGCACCAGAGTTACATTATTATACTGTAAAATTACTTGTCAAATTGTAGTTAGCTCTTCAAAGAGTCAATAACACCGTCCCATAATGAGGCAGAAGGCTAAAAACCTTAGAGCTGCAGAACCTTTTTACTTCTCCCTGGGGTTAGGTAGAGTTTTGTGTGCTTGCAGTCTCAGATTATATTTGTAACCTGTGTACGTGAAGCTGTGTCCATTGCCATTAGCTGCAGAAAGACACTCAGGAAGCAGAGCAAGTTTAAAACCCCCATCCATACACACTCTCCTCCGGCCCTGCTTTTCAATGTGAACAACATAGCCCTATTTTCTGCACACATCAGTCTTCCGGACAGAGTCCCCAAGTTTTGAACATATCAGTGTCTTGCCTTTTGTTTACCAAAAGCATATCCTTATATTTAGAAATAGGTATTGACTGAGACACAGAGTTATTTATTTGGATTTTTTTTAATTTGAAATAAAATATTAACTAAACTTTGATTTCTTTATGGAAATGTTTAACTGTTAATCCTAATTTGTGAGCAGTCTTAAAAGGAGCATGTGCATTTTGCAGAGTTACAGAGCAAAATCAACCCTGAAATCTCAGTACATACTGCTCTTTTTAACATGTTGAGGACAAATTGCGTGATTGTACTTCCGTATTTTATAAATCAGTTGCATGACTTCTCTGCTGCCCATGCATTGTTTGTCTGTCTTTTGGAGTTGCACTCCCTGTTGAAAGTGAAGGAAGGTTAACGTAGTATTTGGAAGTTGCATGGGATCAACGGGTTTGAAGTAGCCAGACCTAAGAATTTGTAGGTGCTGCCTGGAGGAAGCACTAATATAAGATGTGCTGCACTCTTAGAAGATGAGGAAGAATACTTGACAGATTTTGGCAAGGTTTCTTTCCTGTGTGGTCTCTATGAGAAGGCAGGAGTTAGAGGTGACTCTTTTTGGTTTTACCTGAATTCTCTACAAGGCTTTGTTCAGTTTCTGAACATCTCATAATGAGGCTGTTGCTATGTTGGTCCATCCAAAATGCTGACTTTCAGAGCAACTGTGATTCTTACTATGGCAATACAGCTTCTTTATCTTTCTTCTGTTTTGGAGTATTTATGTTCTAACATCTGAAAGAGGGTAGATTTAGATTAGATATAAAGAAGAAATTCCTCACTATGAGGGTGGTGAGGCACTGGAACAGGTTTGTCGGAGAAGTTGTGGATGCCCCATCCCTGGAAGTGTTCAAGGCCAGTTTGGTCAGGGCTTTAAACAACCTCTTCTAGTGGAAGGTGTCCCTGGCCATGGAAGGCAGGTTGGAACTAGGCAAGTTTTAAGGTCCCTTCCGACCTAAACACTTCTGTCATTCTATGATCTGATTATTTAATAACCTCTACTAAAATCTACATATTTCTTGCACAGTACCTGTGATGTGGAAATTATTTATAAAAGGATATCAAGTCCATGGTTATAGAGGGCTAATTTTCATGAATAAAACTCTATTTCCTTCCCTTTCTTTCTGTACCAATTTATTTTGTATTCCGCTACAATATGGCATATAACTCTTCAAACCTAAAAAGCATTGCTTTACCACTGTATAAAATCTTGGCACTCCCAAGTTTATAGCACTGTGCACAGTTCTGTTTGTTACATCTCAAGAATACATAACGTAATTAGAAAAAGGTATGGATGAAAGTGATTAAAATGATTAAGGAGATGCAGCAGCTGCTTTCCAAGGAGAGACTAAAAAGTCAGGACTCTGATTTGTGGAAGGTGGACGTGGAACTGAATGCTAGAATTGGGGGGCATTCACTGGAGGTAATAGGAGGTTGGGTTTTAGAATAAATAAAAGGCAATAGTTTTCAGTCAGTGAAGACCTCGATTCTAAGCCTGCAAATCTTACTTTTTCCATAATTATGTTAGTAATTTTTTAGCAGTTTCAGGTATTTTGAAGAAATTGTAAAAGATCAGTCTCTTTCTCCCAGATACTGTAAAATAGTGAGATTTTTGTTCTGTTATTGCTCTTGGAAGTTGTCTTTTTACTTGAAAAGTATTTGACATTAATAGGCATTCAGAATTGTTGCCTAAATTCTGCAAAACTATGACTTTTAGTCTCACCTATGAAAAAATTTAGATTAGTAATTGAATGCATGTAATGATCCACTAAGAATTCTTTTTTTAATTAAAAAAAAAAAAGAACACTTCTTAACTGCCAACAAAATGACAGCATTGTTTTGATTTTGAAGATTTGAAGGAAAAAAGGCACAATGGAAATATTTACTAAGAACTTAACATGATTTCAAACTGCAATGAGTCCCTGAGGTACAGATGTTTCAGAAACTTTTTCAGATCGGTCATATTTTCCAACAATCAATTGGTCTACACTTTGAAGAGTTTACAAATAAATACAGAATTTCAATGAAAATTAATATATGAAAATCAATGTATTGTTTTGATGACCTATTCAGCTTCGAGCTGTGCCAGTGGATATTTCACACTGCCAGACTGTTCAAAAATTATCCCTGTGAAGGGGAAAGTATTTGAGCAAATATTTTCACATCTAGGAAGGAACTACATATCTCTTGTGATCATAGAAACAGTCCCCAAACCTTTGTGTGAACTTAACAGTGTATACAGGAGGCACAGAAGTTATTGACAAGTGACAGCTGCTTTTGCAAAATAAAAGCAGTGCTGGAGACAATCCTAAGATAATGGGAATCTCCCTACCTCAAAACACCTTTGTCCTCACTCAGATATGATCCTTACCATGGGAATGGTTCAATATAAGCCTTTTACTCTTTTCAGCATGATTCTCTGAATTCTAAATGAGAGGTTCATTCTAATTGATGATATATCAATAAAAAGTCATCTAGTGTTTAATTTTCAGAAAGATACAATAAATAACAGATTATTTTTTATATATAAAATGCAATAGGTAAAGCTTTTGTAATCACCTGCCATTGCGGTCTGCTGATTTGTCTCATTCTAGCTCTCTCTTAAATAAGTAAATAAATCTTAAGTAAATCAGGGAAGCATTTTAAAGGTGGTAGTAAAGTAAAAAAAAAAAAGTGCTCTGATGCACAGTTGATTTCAACATAGTTTAGCTGTATGTTCCTTAAGTTTTATGTAGGACAATGAAGCTCCAGTATCTTGCCAGGTAGGTTTTGCTTGTTACGACATTTAAGAGCTCAACAGCTATGTTTATAGCTGTACGCAAAATCATAGCTTACTGTGATCTTTTTTTTTTTTAAGCAAAACGATTGTAGAAGAAAAAAATTTTATTTTTAAATATCTCATGGAAAATATACTATATTTATTTAGTTTGCTTTTACAGTTTGGAATGTGACAGGAGGAATCTTAAAAGACTTTGTTATTAGATCTTAGTCAAAAGTCTCAGGCTTTTTTCAGTCTATGGCTAAGCATATCGCTGGAAGCTTTGACTTAATCAAATTCAACATGAGTTGTCTACAAAGAGCTTAAGTATATTCTACATAGCTTTATATTTGTATTGCCTTCTGATTTTCACGTTTACAGATGCAGCTTTTCCTGGTTAATCAGATAATGTCATACTACGTAGTACTGTCCAAAATGAAGAAGAAATGGCTTTTAAGTCTTTTTGTTTATGCTGTAGAAGTACATATTGGGGTATTCTTAGTCTGAACATATCATTTTGCCCCTCAGCTGCTCCGGAGTATAGCTGAACTGAAAAATATTCACCACTAGGATTGAACTTTTGCTACTTTTCTGCATCACTGGACAGTTAAATTATTACAAATATTTGTGACTAAAAGATACGCTGCCTGTGAAGAACTCCTATACTGACTTGGTTTTAGTGTAGCTTGTATCACAAGTGACAAAGAAAATGTACACCAAATAATGATAAAAAAAAGGAAAATAAGACCACGGGAACTTACTGTACTCCTTCACTGTGTGCTGGTGAGGTCCTTGGAATCCAGTTCAAGAGGAATGTTGAAAACTTGGAGTGGATCCTGAGGAGGGCTGTATAGATGTTTCTCATGGGCACGTGGTCTCTGGGGGGAGGTTGACTTCTCTCAGTCTGGCAGAGAAAAGGCCAAGGGTGATAAGACTGCCAGCCTGCAACTACTTGGAGAATGGTTTTGAAGCCAATGAAGCTAAGCTCTACTAATACATATTACTATGGTAACTGATTTATGTTTAGGGATATGATTCATTTTTTTTACCTCTTTCAGGTACTTCAAAATGCAGTTTTAGATAAAAATTGTTTGTTTGCTGTTTCATGTTCACATGTCTCCATTTTGCTAGAAAATGCAAAGCTGAGAAAAAACACACTGAAAAGGATGGCAGCATGCCAACATGGCACACAGGGGAAAAACAAACTTAAAGTCATTGGAAAGCTTTAGAACTAATTCCACCAATGAACAGAATGTTGAAGATGTTCCAGATAAAATCTTGGAACAGATCATATTTTCATTTTTAATAGGCACAATAAAATAAAAATACAGAGATACTTTTACATGCTACAAAGATTTACTTCAGCTCTAATTTAAACAATAACTAAATAAGGCTAGGAGCAGTATTCTTTTTCCCTTAGAAACAAGGGTATAATTTTGAAGTTATTAAAATGAGCGTCAGTGTATGACAATGAAAAAACATCTGTAGTATTGCAAATCATTAGATTTACTCTGAAGCAAACATGGTAGCAAATAGATAGTCTAGGAACTTTGGTCTGCCATGGTCACATAAGAATTTATTCTATCATATGTCCTTTGTATAATATTACCAGAAATCCAGAAGATGGCCAAGAACTCTCTGAAACCCAAATCAAATTCAGCTGCACATAAGCAATCTGCCTGGTTCTGTACGTATTGGAAAAGACCTTATTTGTTGTTAGCAGCCGTCAGTTTTTGCGAAAAGTGGAAGAATAGTTAAACATGTTAACACTAAGCAACACTTGTTACTTAGAATTAGAGAGGTTATGTGTAGAAATTAATGTTATTTTGACGTCCAAATGTATTTTCAAGCCAAAGAGATTAATCTCATTAATTTGGGGGGAAAAAAATGTATGCATAAGTATATTTACACCCAGCCTTAAAACTTGTTGAAAGCTGTTGAAAGTTTGGATCTCTGGAATCCTTTGCTTATGGAGGAAAGAAAGGACTGATGGACAAAAACTTTGCATTTTCATTTCTTCAGAAATCAGTCATGGATATTGTCAAATAGGGATTCTGGAAATGACACTGGATATCTTTAGGACTTTGCTTTCCTTCCAACACAGCATTTGGCAAATAACAAAGTATAAAACTGAACTGAATCAGCATTTTTGTTTTAAAGAAATACTAGAATGAAACTGCAAGTGTCCTTTTATGTTTCTTGTCTCTAATTTTAAATGGCAAAGGGCAGAATTTGAGCTGCTCTTCAGAAACCCCCACAGACTACATCTTTTGTTGATGTTTAAGTTGTATTTTGGAGTGGAAAGCTGAAACATGGAATACAGTATCCTTTGTGTCTCTTATGTCTTTCTCATTGCCTCCAAGTGTTGGTAACAGTGGGCAAGGACTGTTCTGGCTGTGGTATGTTGCTGCTCAATTGGTTTCAGCACTGCTGATACCTAATTGTTTAAGCCTGCACCTAGACCCTGTGGTTTTGGACCAGATATGTAAGAGAAGGGAGGGGTGTCAGGGTATATATAAAAGAAGAAAGAGTTTGTGTTTGTCGTTTCAGGCAACAAAGATGAAAATGCAAAAAAAGACCAAACCCACCAAAGAGAATGGGGGGCAAACAAACCCAAAACCCCACCACTTTCCACCATCACCCTAGCATTTTCAGGCAGTGTTTTTATAAAAATCTTATTGCTGGAGTTACCTGCTCAGTGACCTGTGCTTGCTCCTTTAAAATACTTTCTTTTCCTTTTATCCTTAAAGAACTGTAAACCATCAAAAATTGAAAGTGGTATCTAGCACACTTTAGAATCATAGAATTGTCTAGGTTAGAAGGGACCTTTAAGATCATCAAGTCCAACTATCAACCTTAGACTGACAAAACCACCACTAAGTGCCACATCTGCCTGTCTTAAATATTTCCAGGGATGATATAGTTAAATCCATTACTCATTGAACATTTTAGGTCCGCAAATGTTTCATAAACTTTCAGCCTTTGTTGCTGTGAAAACTGTAAGAACAAAAAGCAATGGCTTGAAAAATGAAAAAGGTTTCTAGGGAGAACTTTAGAAATTGGAAGAGCGTGTTGGTAGATGCACCAAGCTTAACTCACTTGTGTGAACTTTGTTTTGTATTAAAATAAATTCTTTGATAAATATTAGCTAATTTCACAGTTTCTCCTGAAAACCCTAACTAGTTTTCTAGAAACTCTAACTAATTTCATCATAGTCTGAGCTTTCTGTTTATAATGGTACCTCAAATTTTGGTCTGCTATGGCTTCCATAATAAAAGTATTTGAATCCAAATTTGAAGCAGCAGAAGAAAGCCAAAATGAGTAGCCAATGGTGACCATCATAAATTCTATCGAGCATTTTGGTTTAAAAAAAAAGGGTGGGGAAAAAAAAAAAGTGTGGAAAAAAAAAAAGGGGTGACACGTCATCCTTGTTCTGAAATTTATCTCAGATGTTGTTACATATGCCATATGCCAAGAAATGATGTTGAACAAACAAAAAAGTAATTTAATGAAATATGGTTGTTGTATACTATATCCAACTACTATACTGAGGTTGAATCTCATGAATCTTGGGATTTGGACTCTTCTAACTGGGTACGAAAGTAAATTGAAAAAATTGGGCCTATGTCTCCTTTGCATTGCTTATCTGCATAGAGACATTCAGAAAAGTATAATGAACTGCATTAGATTAGTGGATACTCCCACTCAGAACAGCACAGGGGAGAATGTAACCTGAGTAATTTAGAGGCCAAACATGTTAGCTTATTGAAGCTGTTTAATGGGGGTATTCTCCAAAGGCTTTAGGGTACTTGAATATCGTAGCAGACTTAACTCCTTAATTTTTTTCACTGACTGAAGTTTCTAGATTTAAATGTCTCCACTTCATGAGTATACGTGTTGGAGTATTTTACAGCCTCTGCAGTAGAAGTTTTGAGAAACCTCAGTTTCATGGGATTATGCAGGCTATATCAAATCTCTGGTTTCTACTTCTCTCATGCTGCTCTATATTGCAACACTCCATAACTATTCCTGTTAAATGTCATCTTTGCAAAAGCAAGTTAAGCCACAAGAAAAAAAAAAAATATATGTGACACAAAAGAATAGATTTAAAACCAGGAAACAGATTGTTCTTTCATTTTCCTCTCTGATTCTGAGCATTTAGAATTCACTCATTTCCCAAATTAAACTTTTCTCAAAAACAGTAAGAGCTATGTGTCTGGGAGGGAGAACAGAGGTTGAGACATACTGAACAGTTTGAAGCAAAGCATAAAATGATAATTGCAATTAATTCGCATAATTCATATGCTTTTTTTACCTCTTAATCTAAATATGCTATCGATAGCATATCTCTGTCATACAGATGGAATAGTATCCATAATACAGACTGGTGGTAGGAAAAGGCCTCTTTAGTTTCAGCTCTGGCTTTCTACTTTTCTGTTGCCTTTAGGGAAGCAGCTAACACAACAGAACAATTTAAATTCTTCGCTTAAGGGAGCTTTTCCTGCACAGCTTGGAGAAATACTAGACTCACACTTCCATTGAGAGATCCTTCCAACTGCACTTGCTGTCCAAATGAATGAAATTTGGAATATGCTGAGTTTTGAAACATAAGCAACAGATGCTTGCAGTGTTTTAAAAATATAGCTTGCTTTATAAAGCTGTTTCCTTGAACTGTTAGTAGTGTATCATGATTAGTGGACAGTCAGAAACATGTATTTTCTGCAACATGCTGAACCTTGCTTAAAACATCACAGGTCCATTGAATAAACTTGCTTTTCTCAATTGTAGTCAGAGGAACAAGCTACAACTGACATCTTGTGAACAGTGGTGTGAATTAGTAATGTGCCCAGTTAGTCTTTGAGTGGATTATTCTAGAACACTGGAGTTGTGAATTATCTTGCTATGGGAACTAATATACGGAAGTCATTTCTGTATGATGTATTTGTAATCCATGAAAAATAGTTTAATAAATTAAAGACTTCATAAATTGTCTTTAATCTTTAATAATTAAACAAGTTTTAATTTTCTGAGGAAGTAATGGGAATAGACAAAGCAGGCAATGGATGGAATAAATCAACATGATGAATTAATTAATGGTTCACGGGGGAACTTAAATTAGGTCACCTCTTAAAATGTGTCAGCTGGTTATTTGCTTAAAATTCATATTGGGAGAACCTAGGAGAACTTTTCTAACCTGAAAATATTTCTACATCCTAGCAGCGCAATGGAGAAGCACAAAATTCTCTCTATTATGTTGCACGGCTTTTTGGGTCAGGAGGTAGTTGTCTTGGGTTTGCCTATAATTTCCTCTCATTGAAGTAGAAGGTCTTTTTTCTGTCCTTGTCCTGTTGTATTCTAGTCTTGTTCCATACGTTTCAGGAAATAATCTTATATAGGTGCATGTTTCTTTTGTACTATAAAATGCCAGTGGCACTGTACAAATAAGGACATATCCCAGATCCTTCAGGATAGATGTCAAAATCGTCTTCATTGGCAGTTATGTCGGTTTCTTTAAAATGAAAATAACTTTGTTCAGGAGCCCAAGGCTTGTAACATAAGCAAGATGAGGATATAACTTAAGACCTTATGAGAAGTGGCTTACGTGAGTGGCAGCTGCAGCACAAAACTAGTGCATTTCTGTGTTTCAGAACTGAAACTGTGAGAATCAGGATTGCAATAGCAAGATAGCTGTCTTGCAGACAGTGGGGAGAAATATTACACTGTGGCATGGTAAATATTTGCTTCTGGAAAGAAGATGGCAATTTATAATAATTTATCTCTGTTCAGATTAATGAGTAAAGCACTGGTGACTCTTAAATGATGATTTGGTACCAATTCCTTTGTGTGTTTTAAAACTAGAGAATGCTGATTCTTCGTTAGGATTTTGATCCATATGTGATATCATTCTTTAACCTAATTTGTGAAGGAGGAGAATATATACTCGCTTTGCAAGTAGGGGAAGGTGTAGAACGAGTTGATGCTAGAAATAATCTTGAAAATCTTGTGTATTTTTTTTACTGTATATTTCCTAGGAAATGTTCCCTTTTCTGAAATTTGATACATTTCTTGCTGCATATTTAAAGTACCCCATATTTTCGGTCCCTCACCACATGTTAGTTTTCTTCTGATCTATTTCGGACATCTGGAAATAATGTCATTATGAGATGTAACTAGTTGTCTATACCCAAAGTCTGGTCTGAAATTCTGCGGAGATATATCTGCTACATCTGCACTGTACTAGAAGTGATTCATTGAAAGTCTTATAAAGATGGGGCAGATTCTCAGCCAATATGAATTGGTGTAGCTTCACTGGAAGCAAAGTTGCAAGTCTACTCTCTGCGCTCAAATCTGTTATAGTACAATACTGTCGAGATATTTGGCCAGAGCTCTTCTGTGAATTGTTTCTTACGATTCCTCCTTGTTCCAGCCAGTAGAATCGAGAAAGGTACTCACCTAAATTCATTGATTCCTAGCTGTTTCCTTGGTTTTGCACTTTATTTTATTTTTTTATTATTATTTTCTTCATCAGTGGCCGTTCTACCGTGTCTTGAGGGGTCAACCCTGCACTAGAGGAGCTTTAGGGTCAGGACTGACTTTGTCCCAACACAAATTGCTCAATTCCTCCCCTCATTTAAAACAGTCTTACTCTCTGATAACCTTCTTGTAGTCATCAAAGTAATTTCACTTCCAGGTAGGTGCAAACAAAAGGAGAAGTAGTCTTGGGTACAGAACAAAGTTCTTCTCATGGTCAGTTTACAGCCTATCTCCTTGCAAAGCTTTCCTGCTGCACATTGCAGGAAGATGTGCGCTCACATTGTTGTTCTTGGTCCACTGTTCCAAACAATTGCTCACTCTTTCTTGCTGAGACTGGGGTGGTTCTTTAGGAACTGTTAGGAACTGCTATAGATTGAAGTGTAGCCTGACCTTGGAGTTGCTATGATTACACAGGAGTATACTGCCTTTCTTCAGTTACCAGTAGGTCCACGGAGCAGGGGGAGCCAAAGTGATAAATCTACAACATATAAAGTTTTAATAACTTTGAATTTAAGAATTGCAGTAAATTTTCCAGAGCTATGTCTCTACTCATTTCATTCCTAAGAACTTTTCTGAAGATGCATATAGCTACCTGTATGAAGCTGGTGTCTGCTTTCAATTAATTCTGTGAATTTGAAAAGCTTTTTAATTGTAATTTTTTTTTTGTAAATTGATTGTAGTAGAATATGGTTCATTATTTTCATTAAAAAAAACGCTAAATACACTTAGTAATGTAATCCAACTTCTATAGCTAATCTCACTCTTCATTAAAAGTAGCATTAATGGGAGAGTGTGCAAAATAATCTCTTAGTGATTTCTTTTACTTGAAATACGTCTTTTTCTTAGATTCTTATAAATGTTTTATCATAAAATACTTCTACTTCAAAAGGACATAGATTTGATGATAGCGAAGAACACAGGAATATGTCAGATAAACAGATTTGAGGAAATGTAAAATATCACAGAGAAGTGATGATGAGGTGAAAATGGAGGCATACTGTAATGGCAACATATCAACTAGTTTTTGTTATCTGTAACTTAGTTCAAGTGAATAAAAATTTCATTGCCATGCAAACCTTAAGTAAATGCAGAGACAAAGCAGTTAAAAATTATATCCTGGAAGCTGGAACAGAAGAAATCTGACCTGTAGAAACAGGCAGATCTCATCGGTTTCTGAAAACAGTGGATATAGCTAGCGCTTTGTAGAACATGTGTGAATTGTGTGTGTTCCATTTCAATACGATATGTTGCCTTCCACAGACAGATCTCTCTGTATGTGCCTTGCAAGTATGTTATAGGACTGAAAATAGTGTTTTATAGATACAGGGCATTTTGTTTGTAATATTAATATTTACCCTTGGACATCTTTAATATAAGATAGTGCTGCTGAGATTTTTTTTAATGGTATATCTTGGTCATACTTAAGAGAGGCTAGAATTAGTTGGAATATTATAAAGGAGTTGGTATACATCATGGAAACTATACTTTTTATAAAGTATACTTTTACTTTCTAGAAAATAACTGTCAGAGATTGCTATTCTAAAAGACATCTTTTTATCAGCAGTACTGATGGCAAATGTTTGAATCTGCTTCATGGAATACACCATTTGAAGTAAATTTAAATTTAACAGCAGAGATGAATTTATATGCTAAACAATCACATTCAATAACTTATAATCAGAACAAAGCTGATGCTGATTACCAAGTTTGTGGAAAGTAGTTCAAGGACAGAAAGAGCAGAAAATTCTGCTGTTTGCAGCTTTATTTATTTATTTAGCGCTTAATCATTTGGGATTGCTTTTTAAACAAACTGTTTACAAATGAGTTGGTGGATTATCTTTCTTTGTTTGATGCAAAACCACAAATGTCACCCTTTTCCTTGGATCCTCCAGAAGGTGGAGAGAGTGCTGTCTCAGAGAAGTAAAAGGCGACTGTGTGAGCTTCAAGGGCATTGTTTGATATCTGACATCAAGCAGAGTTCTGACAGGGAGGTGGCAGGAAATTAGGTTTGACAGCTCATGATAAGCGTAAACTGAGACAGAATGAGGGCTTACCAAGTATGTAATGGAAGTCACTCATCAGTTTTGCTTCTGAAGGTGACACCATTCATAATGGCATCCAAATATGATTTATGAAATGAATTATTAACGATTGTTGATTTCTAAGAAAAACTTATATAGAAACCTGAGGACTACCTGTTGACTACATAGCCTATTGTTGAAGCAGAAATCTGAAATGAAACACACACATTGCTCTTTTGTGTTGCTGGCATTACTTTTGAGAGTGGAGATAGCGGAGGTTGTAGAGGTCTGCAGGACAGCACTTAGTATGTATTTGTGGATTGCTCCAGCACAGATGTCTTTATCACAGAAAATACTTGGGTTTTTTTTCTAGGTTTTATGAACTTGTATAGAAACTCTTCCAAATACATGGTTCATTCTGTTGTGTAGTATAGCTCCTCACACTATCACCAACACATCTGCAAAACAATTCTGAAAAAGAGCGTAGAAAATAATAGTAATTAATTGAAACTAGAGGAATGAGAGTGGAGGGACTGTAATTGAAAGAAGATTTGATATCAGTTTCAGATTTAATAATTCATATTTTAAGTCACTGATAACCAGGTGCATGTGACTTCTCTGATACGTACAGTTTAAAAAAGCCATCAATTACAAAAACAGAGTAACTCCTGATTGTGTAAAACATTGTACAGTTCAGTGCTGGAATGCTATTTCTTTATTTTCTTGGATCCAGAGCCAGTTACAAAGGCCCTTGGATACCCTTTTCCCTTCTCTGGGTTTTCACAGTTCATTTTTGATGTCTTTTAGAACTTACAGGGCTGTAATCTGGCCACTGAAATAATGAGTTTTAAAATAGTCCTGAAAAAAAAAGTTAAAAATAACCTTACAGGTGATTAGTAATATGTATAAATCTGTAATAAAAATGACCAAAATATATTTAATCTATGCTTCAGTTAGCTGCTAGGTTGATGGACTCCTTACTGATTCCCAGAGCTCAGCAGCCGAGGTGAGGCAGACCGGAGGATGGTCAGTAACAGGGACACCTCTGCAGCCATTCAGGGAAGAGTTAACAATTAATTCCTTTAAGTTTTTTCACTGACACCATTGGAGAAGTTACTACTATTCTTTTAGCTAATCCCAATGCTTTAATTACTTCATTTAAAACTCTACAAGCTTGGGAGTTTTTGCATAGCTTCAGTAAATATTGGAGAATATGTGAAGCTGAGTACTGGTGAGATTAAGAAATGTGTATAATCTATTTTGAGAGGGGTAAATTCACATCAAAAGCAATTCATATTAGATGCTCAAGATGGAAGATGCCTAAAATATGGTAGTTTATGCTTCTAGTTTCATGAGCAGTTTTCAGTAGTTATGCTGACCCTAAATAGGCACAGCCCCTTCCTACCCCTCACCCCATTTCTTGGGCACTTCATGCTTCAGTTGTAGGGTTGGTTCCAGAATGGCACTGCAGCAGCTCCCATCCTGTAAGAGGAGAAAGTTTCATACTCAGCTTCTCTCCTCCCTATAAATGAAAGACTTAATTTAGGAAATGGAATATGCTTTGGCTTGCTAGCATTAGAGACAGAATGAATACAAACTCAAATACTTGCGAGATGTAGGTAGAATTCTTTAATTATGTGAAAGTAGCTAGAGCTGGTATCTTCTGTTGTGTGAGTGTATGTGCAGTAGGTATACATTCTGCAAAACTAATTTATACTTGTTGTCTGTATAGTTCTGAATGTATACTTCTGGTCTTTATAGTTCTGAATGTATACTTCTGGTGTTCAGAATACTATTTCTACTTTCAAAGATTTTATGTTCTATTTCAGAATTTATTTTTTATGTAAATTTGGCTTTTCAAGTCCTGGTAAAAGGCAGAATGTAGTTAATAACTCTTAGAAGCAATTAGTCTCCTATTATTTTTTTTCATTAACATCACTGATGATGTTGACAGGAATCCATGTCCTGTGGTGAAAAACTTGCAGCTTCATACTCACAATCACCTGTTTTTTTCCCTTTTTTTTTTTTTTTTAAAAACAAACAAACAAACAAAACTAGTCTTAGGCTATATGGGTGTATCCTTTTGCATTCCAGCAGTATTTTTGGGTGTGTTTTTCCAGCTATCAGAACATTCTTTTTCTGTCTGACATTTCCATAAGTATAAAAGGACATAAGGGTGGAGATTTAGAATTAGATTGATTTAGAAGTTGTACTTACATTGTGCTTAAGAAAGCGTACTTCTCCAACCATACTCTAATCTTCAGTCTTGTTATTAGTACTTCAGGAGTTGATGAAATGCCATATTTCATAAATGGCTTCATATTGAGTGTGTCAACATTACTTTTTAAACTCCCATCTTTCAAACTTCTTGTTGCTTTAAATCTGTTGCATAATCCTAAAATGCACGTGTTGCGATTTTCATGCTATCCATGTTTCATGGGAGGATCTGCATGAAAAATACTTTGATCTCTCAGGGTTGTTTTATCCTTGTGAGCTCTGTGTTTGCCATTCTGGTATTCCAAATGTTAAGCACAAAGTGGATTACAAGGCATTAGAGAAAATGGCCAGGGAGTTTCGCAGTAGGCAGTTGAATGAAGCTTACTCATTCAAAAATCTGCTGTTGGATAAGGCAAATAAAAATATTCCTTGCTCTTGAGATATAAATCCCTGTATTCTCTTGCTGTCCATCTGAAATCAGTTATATATTGTATTGATTTGTCTTCCAGTTAGAATTCTGAGTCTTGCAAAACCTGGTGGTTGACTAGAAAACTGAAAGAAAACAGGCTGCTGAAATAATTACCTAAATCATAAACCCAAATAAATAAAATCTGACACTTTATAAATAAATCTGAATACCAGATCAAAATTATACCACATATACAACTCTTAACTGTATTAAAAACAAAAAAAGGGGGGCATGGCATGGGGGGGTCAGACTTATGGAGGGGAAAAGGTGATTTGAGTAGTTAATCTGTTTCCCTAATTATTCTACTGTGGGTTGAGATACACTTGCAGTAGCTAAAGCACCACCATATTAAGCATATTTTCTTAACATGTGGCATAATGCCCTGAGCCAAATGATTGACATACATAAGATATTACTTCATTTTAGGTTGCCAACTTTTATTTATAAGACAAATGAACCCTCTGCTTTAAATGTGCTTTGTTTCCGGGTCAGTTTGTTAATGAAAAATAATGAACAGTTTTATGGAAATAAGCAGGAAATGCATACATAATAATAAGTAGGTGTGAAGGTGATTCTGTGGATATTTCTGAACAAGAATGGGTCTAGAAGATATAAATGGAGAAATTTTACAAAATTAATTTTATTTTGTCTTAACCTGTTTCTGGAAGGACAGTTTCATGCAGCTGTCTTGTTTTGCTGATTTATTCTAAGCATCTGGTTTTTAGTCATTGACCAGATTGCTGGCACCAAGAAGTTTGCTCGACATCACTGTGATGGCAAGAACTAAATGGATTAAATGACCATTTGAGAATTTCCTGATTATGTCCGGAACTGGTATACAGCTCTTTTCACCTTTGTTTAGAACACTCCCTTATCATGTTACCTTGAACAGGTCTTTACCCTGAACTTACCTTAGTATCTGTTGGATGTTGACTGCATCGCTGATGTCTTAATGCCACATGATACTGTGGTGTAACTGCTTATTGCAAACTTTTTTGTGCTAAATAATGAAAAATGAAACAGAATTCTGTCAGGCAGAATCCTTTTTGAATGTATTTGGTTTCATCTGGTTGAGACATCATGCCTTTCTGTAAAATGAACTGCTTAGAAGAGTAATATATAATTAGATTTTAGTCCAATGATCTGATGAATCCGAATCAGAAAGCTGATGGGTCAAATCGTAATAAACCTATAATCACTACAGTCACCTGTAATTCCATTTACTCAAAAGTATGACTCATTTCTCTTAAATCTGAGAGTGAGGGAACTAGAATAATAGATATGACATTTTATGTAGTCTGCACACAAGAGATGAACTTGTTCCTTCTTCATTATGAGAAAGCTCACTTACAGCCCAGGACTATGAATAGATTTGTGTTTTAACATGTTGCTGTGAATAGTCCCATGATCAACGTAACTTTGACATGGGTGAGAGGAAGTAAGAGTGAGGGAAATGAAAGCAGAGGAGGGGATCTATCCACAAGCAGGCATACTGTTTTTGAACCTTCTCTTCAATGTTCAACATCTAAAGAAGAGGAAAATGCGTATTTGTGAGCTGTGGATTGAGTGCAGTAACTTACTTTTTTTAATAAGTGATGAGTAAGTGATGGTTTCATGTTGAGTTTTATCTTTCTTGCTGCTTATTTACAGTGCATAGTGTATATTCTGCATGTGAGTGCTCTGGGGCAGATATATTCCTAATTTCAGAAGGCGTTTTACATTTAATTTCATCCAAAACTCATGTTTAATATCATAGCTCCCAGGAGAATGCTTTGAATGGTGAGGGGCTTAGAAGAACACTAAAGTTTCTCTAATTTTGTCCTTTGAATTTACATCTGCATATTCCCAGGAAGTAGTTACAACCAGCAGGGGTTGTTCCCTGTGCTAGCCAATGTTAACAGAGACCAAGTGCCTATACCCTTCCCTCATCCAGTAATCTATGCCTGAGTTACATGACAAAGAATAAGTCTAAATTCAGAATCAGCAAATTATTGTATATGGCTGAACCTTGAACCTCCCTTTGGAAACCATTACAACTGATCTGTTACAGCTCTGTTTAGTAGTTCAAACTAAAGTATTTAAGAAACAGTATTTTGAATCACCAGGAAGGACTATGAATTTATTATCATGATTTCAAATTCATGCCTCCACTGAAATTAACTGTTAACGACTAACTTATGAAAGCAGGCTCGTGTTTTTATGCTTTAGTTATCACAGTTTTGGATAAGGTCATCTATGGAAAAATCATTGACTAACACTACTCCGCTAGGTAAAGCTGAGTAAACTTAGTATGTTAAAAAACACTTAGTATGAAAAAAAAACACTGCTAAAAGAATAGTGCATTCAGAAAAGGTTTAATTTGTTATCAAGAATATTGAGACTCACTTGTAGTACTGAGGAAACTGCAGAACTGAGAAAATGCAGTACTGGGAAGCAAGCTAGCATCTGTTCTGCAGTTTAGGTATCAACATCCAATTTTGAACTAGTTGAGATGTTCATGAATCACGTCCTTGTAGAGTTTTAGTTTTATACTAGCTTTATATCCGAAGCTAGTAAATGAAGGGCTCTGGTGATTTGTTCAAGGGTTTTAAGTTGTTTTCACTGTTTTCATGACTGAGTTTTACACAGAAGTGATTTGAAAGGCAAAGCAATGTGAATTAATATTTATTTTTACTGGCAAAAATCTAACTAGAAATCTCTCTGGTTAATCTGTTAGGTCTTCTGCTGATGCTAGCTTACTCTTTGTAACCTCTCATGTGTAAACAAATGAGAATTCAGGGGAATGGGAGAAGGAGCAGCAGAAAATTACAAGAACTGGATCCCTTTATACTTAACCTAGCAGATCTTGAATTGGTTCAAGTGTTTAAGCTCATTTGATCAAAAACTGGACAATACCATGAATCATGAGAGCTATTCATTTGAACAGAATGTTTCACATGAAAAAAAAAAAAAAAGCCTTCAAAGCGTGTATACATTTTGAGATGTATCATGAGTTTTTCCTGGTGCTTGTGTGTGCTTCCCAATTTGTGAATGTAGCCATTGGTAGGGAGATGGCACCAGTGAGAGGGGAGAGTGCAGCATGTGAAGTGCTTTTCTATCCAAAACACTATCTCAGCAGGCTGTGACATAGTTACACAGATAAGGACCCACTTTACAGGCAATGCTGTTAGCCATGCTGCTGTTGTTCCGGTACTTCATGTTTTCTGACTAAGAAACCTCCTTGTAAATGCAGTAACTGCCCAGAATGTCATTTTGAAAATTCTTTTATGATAGTCATGCAGTTGTGGTTCAGCTATGGAGGTCTTTGTACTAGGTCAGTCTCATAATCTGCTTCTAGAAGACATAGTCTTCAAAAAGCTTTAATCAATTCTTTACTTTAGCTGTTGCTTAGGACTTTCCTGAGATATTGGATAACCCACAAATGCACTTCTGTTTGGTTCAAGTTTTCTTTTTGAGGTGTGGAGAACAGAAAATCCAATGCTGATTTTTAACAGTGCTTACCCAGGGTTTTTTTTTTGGTTTGGGTTTTGTGGTGTTTTTTTTTTGTTTGTTTGTTTGGGTTTTTTTTGTGTGTAATGCACATTGCAGTTGTAGATTTTAATTTGAGCATTGTATCAAAATATGTTTCCAAGATGTAACACTTCTGACCATCTCTTGGTTCCACTTCTTATACAGACCACACATGGCATTTTTGCACACAATGGCGGGGAAATTTCCCAACTATGAATATACTGTAAGAGTTGTATTGTGGCAGAGTAAGTATTAACAGTGTTAAAACATTTAGCACTAGATTAGTTGCATCTTATCTGCCCTAGATGAATATCATCTGTCACATATTCTGCAAAAGGTGCAACAGTCAAAGTACTATATTTCTCTTTTCTTGCAAGCCTCTGTAAATCAAAAATGGTACTGGCTTCAAAACAGAAATTTTTCACAGAAGTAAAAAAAGAACAGGATGCATGTATCTCTTGAAAGACTGAATGCATGTACTATAAACCAAATTCAACTTGATGTTATGTCATCCTTCACAAGTAGTAAAATGGTACCTCCTTCTCATTCACAAAGCTGATAACAGTGCTGGAGAGGGACATTGATCCAGGCTTTAAACCTTTATAGCCCTGCATATTTTTATGTGTCATTAGACCTTTGTACTTCATAATCATTCACTGTTCTATGTTTGGTGGAGCTGGAATATTTTTAAGAAATGAAACTTGTCTTTATTATTTCTTTTTTATATACTGAGAACTTAAACAGATATCATGAGATGCCTAACAGTGCATTAGGTTGTGAATGTACGAGCATTTTAAATGTCTGTGATGTTACTGTCTTGAATTCTGTTACAATCAAGGCTAAATCAGAACACTTTCCCAACTGACTTATTGAAATTCTGGTTTTCTGAATAAATGACAGTGTACTTCACCTGACACTAGCATTGTTTTGGCAGTAATACATAGGTTATCGCTTCAACTAAAATAACTTCTCTGGGTTTCAAAGTGAGTACCATAAGCTTTTAAAAGCTGAAGTGCTCACTGCCATTCATCCAGGGAGCTTGCTTTTCACTTCAAGCAATTAGTCATTAGGTCTTCAGTGAAGAGGAAGCCTAGGGAAAGAAAACTGTAGGTATAGGAGATGCAGGCATGGGGTTAGGAAGACAAGGGTCATACTTTAGAAATCTCATTGTCTCCCAGTATAGAAGGTTAAAACAGAAGTTGCTTAAAATATTATTTTTAATGCTTTTTAAACATCAAGTATGAATTTTTCAAATGGTAGTTACTGATTGATTAGGAAGCAGGAGAGAGAGGAACGGATCTGTTCAAAGTAATAGTAGTCCATTGGTCTAGGATTTATTTCAGGGCTCATGTTCTATGCAAAAAGAATTGTAGAAGTCAAAATTCTTTAAAATCTTAGCAGTGAACCATTTTATTATATATGGGGCATACATATTTACATATAAATAAAATTACAGGGATCTTGTTAAATTTATCTGAGAGCATAAAAGTGGCCTTCAATTGCAATAAAATGTTTTGAGAATGAGTAATGACACTGTTTAGATGAGATCCTAAAACCCTTTAGGATTATCCAACTTACATTTAAATTATGTAGTAACTGATGAGGCTGCTATCAGATTTTTCCCTGCTTACTGATGCTAGGCAATTCTCTCCAGCATCGTGTCTTCAAGATCTCACTTGTTTAATGATTCATTGTTCCAGTCAAGAAGGAAAAAAAAAAAAGGCAAAATAATTACCCCACAGCTTTTTAAAATCAACTCACTTGGGATCTAAAAATTGCAGCAATAAATTACATATCGTAGATTCATTCCTCTCCATTATTATTTGTGATTTTTGCTGTTGTAATGTTGATGTCATGAGTGATGTAATCTAAGGGACTGAGGGTTGCCAGCAGACTTTCTATGAATGAGGTTTTAATGTGACCCAAACCCAGTTGTTACAGAGCACGTCGTATTTTGTCAGTAACCTGAACTGCTTTTTGAACAGGTTCTCAATCAGCAATGAACTGAGCTTTATCTTGAGAGGAAAACCCTGCCCTATTCTAATTTAGCAAGAAGGAAAATTCCTTTTAGTCCCAAAAGAAAACAGTTAGTTGACTGAGTGCATCAAAAATGGGAGCTGCTAGGCCAGACCTCAGAGAGGCTGGATAGGGTTTACAGAAACTATCCCATAAGTACACACTAATTGTGGAGTAAATGTAGCTTAGCCAGATCCCTGAGTGCACCAGCTGAGGGCACAGCTCTACCAGCTTTGCTGACTCCCTCTGATCTGGCTCCCTTCCCTTGCAGAGCAAGGGAAAAGATGGGCTGTGAAAAAATAAATAAATTTTAAAATTACATAAAATAATATTAGTAATAATAATAAAAACTCCAAACCTTTGGAGGTTTCCTCAGGATACTCTAGCCTCAACTTACAGTTGTCCAGAGGTCATTCTTTTCAAGTATCTGTCTTGGGAAAATATCAGAAAAAGAAAGACCATAGGAAATGTCTTTCCATTTAGAGTTCTCCAGTATAGACGAAAGGATACGCTCATAGAAATGCGTCAGTGCCACTGTTGAATATCAATAATGCATTGCAGCAGGTGCTGCAGGCTATGATAGTTTCAATATATTTGAACAGTCAGCTTCTGCCTTTTCTGAAGGGAACTCTGAATTATGGATGGGAACAAACTATGCTTTCTGATGGCAACATTTCAATAAAAGAACAAATACCATTCTTCAGAAACACTGAGTCCGATGTATAAAGTTTTCTGATGAAATATCAGAAGATGCAGATTTGGATAATCTAGAGATAATTTATAACAAACTAAGTGTGTTCCCCTGTTTTATGGCAGAAATACATGTTGGTATTAATCTTCAGTTAAGAATACTTTTGCTCACAACTTGGTCTGCAGAATTTAAACTGACCAATTTATAAAATGGTCAGCAGCCAGTGAATCAATTCTGAGAAGCCATTCATAGCAGTCAGGATGAATTTGTATTACTGTTTAGCTGGGGGATGAGTTCCTTTAAAGGAAAAAGCTGCTCTTATTCTTGCAAGTGGGCTTCAGTCTTTACTAAAATAAACCTTTTCTCAAAGGAGAGAGGGTAGAGAAAATCCTTTAGAGAATCAGTAGTTCTGATCTGCTTCAAGTCACTTCCATTTTCTTCCTGGAAAACACACACTGAATCATGTTATGTGTGAATCTTGTAACTACAGCATTCCAGGGCAAGGTGCCTGGGAATTGAGACTAGCACCTGCCTTTTATTCTCTACTTGTAGTTCTGAGGCTCTATAATATTTTAGAAAAAGAAATTTATTTCACAGCTGGAGAACTACAAGAATTAGAGACAAAAAAAAAAAACTCTTCTAGGTGTTATTAGGAACAACACTTATAAATAGTTTTTCTTCCCAGGCATTGCTGAATCATGTGTTATGATACTTCAAACTAGTTAGAAAAAAAGAACAACCCAGACTAAATTAAGGGAATTTCTTTCAAAGGCTTTTGATTAGGACAAAGTATGAAACATCTCCTATAATCGGGCCTTAATAGGAATTGGGGGAAAAAAAAAACATTGGAAAAGGGCAACTAAAAACTCCACTGTGCTGTAGCTCTTGAAATATGGCAGATATCACAAGGATTTAAACAGCTACTTAATTTCTGTCAGCAACTGTTGCCTTCAGCGTGTTGAAAGGAGCCCTATTTTTTGGTATTAGCCAGCAATGCATTTGATGTATGCTAATTATCAGGCTGTCTTAGAGATATTTGGAGAAAACAGTACTACGTGTAAAAAGATTAAATAGGAAACATTTCAATTTTCATGAAGGATAGTGATTTTGGATACTAAGAGAAAATGGCTATTTGGTATGACACAGAATCAGCTACTAGAATACCTGTAATGTGGAAGCATTACTCAGAGACTTCCCACGCTAAATTCAGGGGACTTGGAAAATTTATCTCTAAAAATTCTAAATATGTCCCAAATTCAAGGAGATTTGACCTATGAAGTTACTAATCCTGTGTGCAGTTTGAGTACAAACAACTGGAAGATGGAATTACATAATGCAAATGCATGAATGAGAAACAGGATAAAATTGATGGGTTTACAAAAAGTTAGTGTCCAGTTGATGTTAGAATCATAGAATCATAGAATTGTTAAGGTTGGAAGGGACCTTTAAGATCATTGAGTCCAACCATTAACCTAACCTGACAAAACCACTTCTAAACCATATCCCCAGGTACCACGTCTATCCTTTTTTTTTTTTTTTTTAAACACCTCCAGGAATGGCAAATCTACCACCTCCCTGGGCAGCCTATTCCAATGCTGGATAACCCTTTCAGTGAAAAAATTTTTCCTAATATCCAACCTAAACCTCCCCTGGCTTAACTTGAACCCATTTCCTCTCGTCCTGTCACTTGTCACTAGGGAGAATAGGTCAGTCTCCATCTTTCTACAACCTCCTTTCAGGTACTTGAAGAGAGTCATAAGGTCTCCCCTCAGCCTCCTCTTCTCCAGGCTAAACAGTCCCAGTTCCCTCAGTCGTTCCTTATAAGACTTGTCCCCCAGACCCCTCACCAGCTTCATTGCCGTTCTCTGGACATGCTCCAGCACCTCAATGTCTTGTAGTGCGGGGCCCAGAACTGAACACAGTACTCGAGGTGGGGCCTCACCNCTCCATCTTTCTACAACCTCCTTTCAGGTACTTGAAGAGAGTCATAAGGTCTCCCCTCAGCCTCCTCTTCTCCAGGCTAAACAGTCCCAGTTCCCTCAGTCGTTCCTTATAAGACTTGTCCCCCAGACCCCTCACCAGCTTCATTGCCGTTCTCTGGACATGCTACAGCACCTCAATGTCTTGTAGTGCGGGGCCCAGAACTGAACACAGTACTCGAGGTGGGGCCTCACCAGTGCCAAGTACAGGGGGATGATCACCCCCCTAGTCCTGCTAACCACGCTATTCCTGATACAGGCCAGGATGCCGTTGGCCATCTTGGCCACCTGGGCACACTGCTGGCTTATATTCAGCCAGCTGTCCACCAACACCCCTAGGTCCTTTTCTGCCGGGCAGCTTTCGAGCCACTCCATCCCAAGCCTGTAGCACTGCATGGGGTTGTTATCTTTCTTTGATAAGAAAAGTATATTTTTAAGCCAATACAGTGGAATAGATCTAAACTATCTGGTTCTCCACAAATTCATCTCAGGGGTTTGGGTGGAAAATGGTTTGTTAAACTGAAGGTGAAGCTTATATAAATTAGGACTGAGTATATGGGTAGACAACAATGGCTTGCATTAAAAGGCAGTGTCTTGGACTTAAAGACATTTACTCTTTTAAGATGTTGTACGTAATGTTTTCTTTATTACCTTGTGTTGGGTCAAATTAAAATATACAAAATAATTTTTCTATAAACATCATGTTTTGAAGCATAAGTACAAAGACAGTCCAGAATATATGTAAGTAGTATTGGGATAAGTTTTAACAACATTAAATGTGAAGTCCCTACGTCCATACTTGTATCAGAAGATCACTGCTGAATCTTTTGGGACACCATGAATTTTAAGCTATAGGCTTTTTTTTTTTTTTTCTGGAAATGCATAATAATCTGCAAATGAATTAAAAAATATTGTATACAGCTTGAATATTGAAATTTCTATTATCTTCGTTCCCCATTGTAACTTAACATAGGTCTCTTGATTATCGTTTTCATTAGCAGCAGCCGCTTAAAAGAATGAGGATGAAAAATTACAGAATTTTTTGTTTCATGAGTGCTAATACTGCTAACTGAGTGAGCAGACAGGTGCTGGCTCTGTTGGTACAGGAAAGACCTTCAGGTCATTATAATTGAAAGGCAAAGGTTTATAATAGTCAATTGTCACTATAAATACCAGCTGGAGTTCAAACTGCTGGTGCCAGAATATTTTTTAAAATTATTGATGATTTAATGTTTAATAGAGAATAGATGGCATGGGCTGAACTTTCTTTTCAAGTGGTATTCTTTACCATTAGGATCACTCACTTGCACCCACTTTGCATTTAGAATATTGGTTCTGAGCTGCTCAATATAAGAGCAGGACAAATTGACGTATGCAATGTATTAATTGACAGAAACTCATTCAGTTTGTTTTCATGGTGTGGTACTTTGGGCTTTGATGCTGTGGACTTTGATTTCTTATGTATTTTATATTTTTATTTATTTATTATATTTTATTTATTTCTCTCTATTTTTATTTATTTTTTTCTCTTTGGTAAGAATGTTTGCCAATTTTTGGTTCACAAAATTGTACTCGTGCATGCATCTTTAAGTACAGGAAATTTGTGATCCCTATGAGTAAGCTAGAGAAGCCATGTCACGCAGCTGAAAGTCAATGAGATGACATAAAAAGCTGGACACAACCGGTGTATTTACTAAATCAAACATGTTTACCCTTGGGATTCCTATGCTTGGCCATTGCATAATAATAATAGCCACAGGAGAAACACAAAGGACCTGAAAGAAATGTATTATTATACATAAAGAAATGTATTATTAATGTGTAAAGAGAGTGTTTTCTTATATAAGATGAGGCTCAGACTATGCCATGTTTTTTTTGTACTGGTCAATGACAATTTAATAATTCAAGGAAAATATTAGTCTCCTGAAGGTCCTTTCTATCTTGCAATGCTAGCTGGTTTATGAGAGGATATATCCCATTCTTTACCCACCCCCAAACAAAAGAGGAATGGGAGGTAGCCTTTGAGATGTCTTGGGAGAACTAGTCTTATTATTATGCTGTTATAAAAGGAATCTAATAAATAGTGAAGTTATTTGATAATACAGCCAGAATTCAATGTCATGATAGTATACAAAAAAAAAAAAAAGAGAAAACATTATCTCACACTGCTGTCATTTGTTTGAGCAGTCCTGATACCCTTTATTTTGACCAATTTTCTGATATCTTTTATATATCAGAGTGCTGAATATTTGTATTCATGTTTTGGCTGTATGACTAATTGAAGAAATTTGTAATCTCATCTCATGTTAGCATTACATTACATTGTTTCATATTAAATATGCTGCCTCTTTTAATCTGTGGGTTACAAAAGCTTATTTCTTTTCATATTCATGGTAGTATTATCCTATTAAGGGTATTTGTGATTTATTATTGTCTTTGTAAAGGCCATTTTGCAACAATATGCAATGCCACGTTTGGCTGCAAAAATGGATTTGTTTTACTAATATGAAATATGTTTATGGACTGCTGTGCTAGCTTTTCAAAATGCCTGTTGTAGAGGCAATTATTTTAGATTTTTCTTCTGTCCTGGTGGAAGTTTAATGGTATCAAATGTAACGACTCTGTCTATACTGTATCTAGGGCTTGAACTCTCAGAACTTCAATATATTGGTGGGGCAGTCTTGGTACATGAGCAAGCTCTAAGACTATGTCCTATAACGCAAACGTGGCTCATGAGTTGGCCTGACCCAAGGCTGAATTGAATTTCACTTAAGCCCACAGATCTGCCTATTCAGTCTGGGACACAGCTAGTCATTTTAAGGAGCAGGCACCAAACACGCTTCCTAACTCAGTTACCACCTGAGAGAGACTTACTGTCTCTGCTCTTTCCTAGCAAGAAACAAACTAACTTGGAAACACACTAAGGTATTAAACTTTGCATTTAAACATCTCTTCTCTTCCACCTGTCCAGCAGAAAGTGGAAGCAGTTAGCAGTATCCTGTAGTGAAATATGTTGGAAGAGCAATGCACATACAGCAGTGGTATTGCCTCAAGCTGGTAGGCAGCTGTGGTGGTAGTTGCCTTTTCCCAGTGCAGACTGATGCCTGGCAATGTGAGCACTATTTCTTCTTCCAATCCAAAGTCGGCTAAAAAGTAGCAGAAAACAGGGACTGAGACTAAAGGATTCCTGTTTTGGTAATTTTCCCTGCTTCTTCCAGGGATACTGAGCCATCTTGTGGATAGTGTGACTGCCAGAGAGGTTAAGATCAACTACCAAGCTGAGAACCAGGCTAATGTGGCAGTGAAACTGAGTCAAAGGCTCAGTGGTGACCACAATTCTCCACTCAACCATTTCTATCTTAAATTCTTTGTGTCTCTCAAACTTAACTGAAGAAAAAGAACAGAAAAGTAGAAGCCGAGCCAAGAGATAAAAAGATTTTTTTTTTTAAAGGTTGGCCCAGAGGAAATGTATAATTATTTATAAATTTAGTAAGATCAGAACTAAACTTTTTTTTTATTACGTCTAAGTTAGTTCATCACAGATGGCAGTACACTGGGATATAATCAATATAACCAGGAATGAAAAAATAAATAAGAAATTAGTTAAATATTTTTTTAATCTCTTTAAAAGATGTATATTCTTGTTAGGTGAAAATTTAGCATCTAAATAGTTAACTTTACAAAGGTTATTAATATGTAAGGAAAATACGTTTTTAAGCTTTAAGTATTTTTTCCTTTTTTTTAACTACCTTTTGAGTATTGACAAAGATAATAGGTATAAAGCAAAGAGATTGAGATAATCTAAGTCCAATCAAGTAACATGCCACAAGGGTCTAGCCATTTTAGCTCTGAGAACAGAAAAGCAAGCAGTGTAACTCAGAATAAATCATTTACAGCAAACACTGTCCCCTAAGATCCCGTCACAGTTTTCAGGAGGTGTCACATAGCAGAATACTAATACTGATTTATAATACAGCACACTGTAGGATCTAGGCAAGTATATGCTGCTGAATAATAATCACACATGAGACTACATAGTCTCAGGAGACTTTCTTCTGTTATCTTCAACAAAGCATGTTTAAAGTGATATGAAAGGCATGGACTGGTGCTATCCTTAGAACTTCAAAAGTTGCTATAGCTTCGCTTATAAGTAAAAGCCTAGCCTTCTGTTAAGAATTCTTCTGTGTAGAGATGAAATTTGCTACAGTGTCTGTTCAAACTCCTACTGTTCAAACTCTTGCACATATAAACTGCAAGAGTTATGTCCACTTCTGCTAGCCTTTTTGCTTGCTATCTGTGATCTATGAGCCCCTTCATCTTTACATAGGCCAGCAGGTAAAAACACACCTGTAACTTTTCTGTGCAAATACCATAATATGGGCTTCTTAAGAATTCTGCTTGGGAGTTGGCAACAGAGATCTGAAGTGGTGAAAAGAGTATGTAATTAGCTTCGTAACTTACTAATAGCATACAAATAGTTACAACTAACAGAATATCCAATTGTTTCCCCTTTCTTGCCACAAATAAGTAAGACTGTATTAAAAGATAACTAAGCACTTTCATTTTCAAGAGAAACTTAACTTTAAGGATAATCTGGCAGAATAAATTTTGCATTTGTCTTCCATATTTCTCAGGATGTCATGCAAGATTTTGAATATTACAAATCAAACTTTCTCACCAGAAGAAGAATATGCATCGAAATATTTAGCATTTGAAGAGTCAGTGTGCAACAGATGCTTTACAAAATTAAGTGTTTGGGCAGATTTCAGAATTGATCAAAGTACTGTTAGGTTTTCACTAAATCTGAAGTTTCAGCAGACTGTGCTGCCAAGCGTTTGTCAATAAAATTAGTTCAGTGCAACCATTGGCTCTTTTTTTGTGTCGTAAAGCAGTGAAGACCAACAGATTTTTAACTAGCATTCGTACTTAAATTTGGTCTGAATTAATGATCAGTGAAACAACTGTGTTTGTGGTCTATTTTAGTACATTTTACAGGGAGGAGTTTATTCATAATTTGCCATTAAAGGTATACTTTATTTGTTGCTTGGGCTACTTGAGGACTCTAGCCATGTCATAATTAGTCATGTTCAAGGAAGAGATTAGGAAGTCTGAATATTCGTTTTGGAAATATTTTACATTTTCAATAACATGACACAACTGTGTTCTCAAATAAATAAATAAAGCATGCCCTGTCAAGTGAGTTCGTGTGCTGTTTCTAGGTCAATAAGCATATAGCAAGAATTATAGTTAGGCATTTAGTGGTGTTATGGCCTTTTCATTCCTCCAAAAAGCAATTTTAAGTTCTTCTTACACAGAAGTTAAATATTATAACTATTAGTTTTTATAAGGTTCTGGGCAACAATAATACAAAGATTGAATATTAGAATACTAAAGATAGTTTCAAGCATTCAGGAATGAATTTTATACCATCCCTCTCTGCAAAACTTGTGGATAAGTTTATAAGCTGCAGTCTGTGAAATCCTGGTATGTGTACAGTTTAGCAAAGTTTGTCAGAGGAGGTATGTGACTTTTGTTGACGTGGACATTTCATCTTGAAGCACAGTATCAATAAGATGGAAGAATATGGACATAATTAGCTGCATTATTGTCAGTGTAAAATATGGGAATAGTTTTATTTCATAGTAGTATCCTGAAAAGAGAAACAATAATTGGCAGTACTAGCAGTGTTGGCTTTCCTTTTGCCTGTATTTATGGGGCTGTACTCAGAAAGAAAATTCTGTGCTACAAACTTGGATTGAGAAGGTTTGGAGATGCCCAGCTTTCTTACATTTCTTGGGATACTTGAAAAACTTACTGTGACCTTCATTTACGAACGGTTCGAGTGTATCAAAACAAATGAGAAAGGTATTAAATGTCATGGGTGTTTTGCCTGTGCAGTAGTATTCATCCTGTAGGAGTCTTGAGTCTGAATTATCTGGAGTTTGAACTGCAGTTCACTTCATGGACAGATTTGTCACATAGTGACTTAGTTCCTTGGGGTTGTGTTGTTTTGTTCGTCATATGCTGAAATAATTCTCTCCTGGCACTTAATATGCTATGACATTTGAGAAGAAAAGTCTTATTTATACTGAGGAACAACTGGGAATATCCTACTAGGAATAACTTGGTTTGCAGCCTATCTTTTGCTTATCATCCTTTAATTAGGAGGCTAATTGTCACTGTCTCCCTCTTTAAGTGTTCTTTAGCTGCTCTTGTTTTTCTTAAGCAGAAATTGGGGGAGGGGGGGAGGAACAGAACACGGGGACAGGACACAACATGACTCTGACACCTGTATCTTTCATATTTAGAAAACCTTTAGGCCTCCATATAGGTTAATTATTGCCTTTACACTTACAGGTCTTCATTTAAATAATGAGCTTTTATGGACTCTGTCTTCATCAAATGTCAAATCGTCCTGATGTCCCACTTCCTGAATAGATAAGTATTTAGGTCTCTGAGATCTCATATTTTTCAGCTATAGCACGTTAGGCAGACAGCTCCCTGTTGACTAAACATCTAGGAGGCTCATGTTCAATTGCTTACTCCAGCTGTGATGAGCAGCTCTGAGCAGGATTTCTGTTTCATCAAGCACCACTTAAAGGAAAATCAGAGCACTTGGGGCTGGGGGCTCTCAGTTACTGCTCCTCTGCTATGAAACTCCCTTTTTTTCCATCTCAGTCTGATGCATTGTCGTCTTAGCCAGTGCAAAGCGCCAGATATTTTTCTTTGTATAATCCTTTCCTCAGTTGAAGCTACCAAATGGCCAACAGGACAGAAAGAATGGGTATCCTGCAAGAGAAAACAATGTAATATATTATAGCGAGAGATACGGGTGGAGCTCTTTTATGCCAATAATATTTTAAATTTATATGCATGTTGTCTAGGCAATACCAGGAAGGATATGTCAAAAAATGAATAAATTATTCTGAATTACCTGTTTGCTCTAGTACAGCAGTAGATGGACTCTTGAGTTCTGTTAGAAAATTTGTTTCACCAAAAATCAGAACACTTCAAAAGTATGTGTAATTGTAGATATGCTTATAAAAATAAATTTGCCTTAATGACTTGAATTTTCTTGCTGTAAAATTACTTTATTGCTTGTCGTTTCATTATAACCAAAGCCTATTATTTTATTTGTTATTCTTATTATCTATTGATAATATGTGTTTATAGGAGTTGAATGAATGAAGGTGTACATATCTTAAGAATCATAGAATCATTTAGGTTGGAAAAAATCTTTAAGTTCAAGTCCAACCGTTACCCTAGCACTGCCAAGTCCACCACTAAACCATGTCCCTCAGCACCACATCTATATGTCTTTTAAATACCTCCAGGGATGATGACTCCACCTGGGCAGCCTGTTCCAATGCCTGATAACCCTTTCAGTGAAGAAATTTTTCCTGATATCCAATCTAAACCTCCCCTGGTGCATCTTGAGGCCGTTTCCTCTTGTCCTATCACTTGTTACTTGCGAGAAGAGACTGATTGTCACCTCGCTACAACCTCCTTTCAGGTAGATGTAGGGTAATGATAAGCTGAGCCTCCTTTTCTTCACACCAAACAAATCCAGTTCCCTCTGCCACTCCTCATAAGGCTTGTGCTCTAAACCGCGCACCAGCTTCCTTGCCCTTCTTTGGTTGTGCTCCAGCACCTCAATGTCTTGTAGTGAGGGAACTAAACAGATTTTTTTCATATAATTTTGAACTGGCTTGCTTCAGGTAGATAAGGAGTTGTGTTGTCATCCTGCCACCTTCATCCTATTTCAAGCTGATTTGTCTTCCTTCCTTTCACTTGGGTGGGAATATTTTAAATAGAGTATTTATACAACCTGTCTGTCTAGATAGGGTAAGCCTGAATATATGTCTGTACCTCCTAGTGCACTTGTGATCATAGGGGCACTTAATAGCTCTGAAAACCAGGCCTAAGGAATTCATTATAATGCCAGTTCCCTTGAACTATTTTCTAGGAAAGAGAGTTTAGAGAAGGGCTTGAAAATGTGACATTTGAAACTAGTCTCCCACTGAGCCATATTAGCATTAGCTTTGAACACAATTGTGGTTTATTATACGTGTATCTGACAGGTCTTCTCTGAAAGACAGTAGTTTGCCTGTGAAGCTGCACTTTGGCATGCTACTAGATACTCCTCTGCATTTTTATATTCTTTCCCTACTCTTCATGTGCACAGATTCAAAATACTAATTCAGCATTTATCATTTGCAATAAAAATAATGCCTTGCATTACCTCAGAGCTCTTGACCAGAATAATCTTTTCTAGCACCGTGGTGTATGGGGAAACTGAGATGTAAAGAGAGAATTTGTGAGAAGTCTGTAGCGCAGTTAGGATTAACATAACACTTGCAGTGTGCACATTTGTGCTTAAATGAAAAGCACATTCATTCAGGAAATCAATAGTTCCCTTCCACTGCGTACTACCAGAGCTGTTAATACTTTGACTGAGATGCAGAAAATCATCATCAGTTAGCACCTTCTGCAAAGAGTAGAGTAGTTCACTTATTAGAGAACATTTGCACCCAGCAGTCTGTGCATCTTAGGATGCTGTGTAGGAGGATTGGATCCCAGGAGTGACAGTGTTAAGGAAATGACAGTAGAACTTTTCTGCATTTTCTGTTAAATCTAGTCTGGTCTCATGGACTGAGTAGCTGCATCTAAGTTAGCTTGTCAATGGGATTGGGAATGTCCTTTTGAAGTGATTCTCCTGATTCTCCCCACTTAACTGGGCTTTTACGCAAGTGGCTAAGCAGTCTAAGTGCATGAACTGTGGGGTTTTTGGGTGCAACTAAAATAAGAGTTGTTTGTGATCCAGGAATGGACTTAGGGCATTCAATCCTTGAGACAGATTTTATTAGTCATACTTCAAAGTTCAAAACTTTGTTATGAATATACCTATTTCATTTTGATTTTCTTTTTTTGTCTATGGGACAATGTCCTCAGCACTGTTTTGTTCTACAAATCTCCTGTTGGACTGCACTACTTACTGATGAAGGTGTGGCTGCAGAATCTTTTTTTTTTTTTTTTTTTTTTAATTTGCCTTATGAGTTGATAATACTAGTGTCTTTTGTGGTCGTATTGAATTAAAACTTATGATGATAGCGTTTCTTTCAAGATATGATATATTACTTTAGTCTTCTTTGGAATACAATGATTTCTAATATAAAGGTATATTGTCTTCATGTGATTTACCACACATATCATTAGTAACAACAACAAAAGTAATTTATTGCTATTATAAAAGAAAGATGTTGTAGGGGAAATGACTGCAGAAATTTTGAAAAATGCTGATCAGCTGCACCTTCCTGAAACTATCTAAAATCTTGTCTAATCAGTTTAAAATTAGGAAAAAAAAAAAAAAGAAAAATTTCACTGAAAAAAGTAATCTTCTATTTATTCAACTTTTCATTTTCAACACAATGAAATAAACACTCTGGATAAATACTCTGTATGTCCAAATAGACTACTCAGATAAATTGCACAATGTGTTAATTTGAATCCCAGGTCACTTGCTTTATTTGCTCTGTTAGAAGTGACATCATGGGTCTAATTTTGTACTGCAGCTGTGTTTACCTCTCCCAAGACACCTCCATTTCGTCAGGGCCAACAAGAAATGGTACCTGGTTTTATTTCCCTAAGTTGTGGTGTTCTTTCCTTTCTTAATATAATTATATGTTCCTATCTCTTTCCCACTACCATAACCTGTGTTGCCAATTAAGATCAGACAGGGAATTTAAAACAGTGGAAAGAAACAGAAGAAACAATGAAATATAAAGAGCTTAGGAAAAACACTTAGGGAAAGTGCAGTCTTCCATGTTACCAAAGGAAGAGGTAAAGCTTATAGCACAGACAATAAAGAAGCTTTGCATTGTCAGACATGTCCATTTCTTTGCCCATAACCAGAGAAGAAGAGCTGCAGAATGCTATAATGACTCAATAGAAGAATGTAAATTACTTGCATGTGAGACAAACTGGATTTTATTTTGATGAATGATTTTATTCTCTACATGCAAATCTGCTTTTATTTGAGTACAGTAAAAAAAAAGGCTGATTTCATCAGTAGATCTACCTTTTGGTAGCATGGATGAAAATGTTAATAAATAGCAAATAGTTATAGATGCAAACTAATCTCAGAACCCTGATGTTTAGCCCTGTCATTTAGGGAGGGTCATGATATTAAAGATGCCAAAGCAGAAGATGTTTTTCAAAGGCTTTTCCTAGTTAATAAGTTGACAAAGTTGTACTAGTTTTTGAATTGTTCTGTACCAAGTAATTTGTCAAGTTAAGGCAATTTTTTAATGACAAAATGTTTAGTTATAGTGACTGTTCTTATGCAGTGTTTACTGTTTCATTATTGCACAAGGGCATAACTAGTTGTACCAATTTATTGGAAGATGCAAGAAACGCTCTACTTGATGAGATTAATGGTTTGTGTACACCAATGTGCTGCTCTCAACAGTGGCAGAATGAGATGCTAGTGTTTAGGGGAGAGCATGTGATCCTGTCCACTCCTTGTGATCTATATTTCTCCTGTCCTCCAGCATTCATGGTCATGGGATTAGGCTGTAGAAGGGTATATTCATCCTTGTCTGCTCTCCTTAGTATTCAAAATGGTTATCTTGCACCACAGAATTTCATTCAAGTTCTAGTTTTCCTTTTGTACATCCACTTGTGTGAAGACCTGATGTTTAGAGTTAAATTTGATCTACCAGGCTTGTATTCTGACAGGCTATTTTTGTTAGCCTCTTGCCTGTTCAGTGCCTGTGAACAACAAAACTGAATAGCCCACCAAATAGCCTGTTACTCAAAGCTGATAGAGTTGTAGAAGCGGGATATAGAAGTGTTATGTTTTATCCAAATACAAATATTTAGAAATTTAGTTCTAGATTGGGATCAGTGGTTACGTGGCATTTGTCATTTCTAGCCATAGAACCCAGAACCTGATGTGTCTAAGCTGAATAGTTAACAGGTATCTTTGCAATTTAAGTATACTTTTTTTTCCTATCCCTTTTCTTGCATTGAAAGAGGAGCATTTCCCCATGCTGGACAAAGGCTTTTAATATGCAAAGAATAAGGCAACCTCTTAAAGAACCTGATGGTTTATGACCTATCTGTAAGCTTTTAAATTCATGGGGGGGTTGAACAGTCCAGGAACTAAATATGACATAGGCTTAGCTACTATTGAGAAGCAAAGGAATCTGATTGAATGATGAATTCAATAGATTGAATAGCTGCAGGGTCAGTTACTGTCAAACAGAATGAGAAGTATGCCAAAGAATGAGTTTGTTAAGATCTAGGGGAATTAGTGAAAAGCAATAAACCTTCGGGTACGTTTCTCCTCCTATCAGTTTTAAAACCTAGTTAATTTAACGTTCTTTTCTGATCCTGACAGCTCCACCAGCGGCATGTTCTGCCACTGGTAGACTTCATAGGTGTTCAAATAGTATTGTGATGAAGGCTATAGAAACATAATTAAATGGATAGGACTTATAGCAAACCTACACACTCCTTGCAGAAAAAGACTGTCTCAGCAATATCTGCCCTGTGGCTAGGCTGTCCCTAGGCCAGGTGAATTAGCACAAGCAATGTTACATTTAATTTATCACAGCTTCCCAAAAGTCTAATGTTCTCAGCACCAGCTGATTTTTGTCTACTTACTGTTGCTACTGTAAGAAATAACCTTGCCAAAGTTACTATGACATTCTGGGGGACCTTGTGATAATTTTTTGAAGAATTTTTTTGACTAAATAAGGGTGTCTTTTTTTTTTTTTTTAACTTCCTGGCAACATCTGGGTAAAGAACATTTGGGTTTTTTTTTTTTTTTTTGTCAGCATGACCGCAGGATTGTGTCAAAACTCCATCCTCAAAATGAGCATGTTTGGCTTCCTTTAATTTTAAAAAATATTTTTTAAAAAAAGTTATGACACAAAGAAATCAATACCATTATTCAATAACAATTAAAGATTTGAACTTGGTAAATTAATAAGAATTACAGACAAGGTGATTGTGGACACATCTCTTCCAGGCTCCATTGCTGACTGGCTATTTTCTCCTTTACTTGAATGTCCTGTACGACAAATAGTGTGAATAAATACATTCTTATCATATAAACAAATTCTTTGTTCTCTAAATCCCTGTGACTTAGCTAGATGGACCACTGTTGCCATGAAAGTGTTACTGTTCTATTCTAACAATATTAAAGTTCTTGTTTGTGTGTTCATATGGTTCAAAACTGCAGCATACACAAATCTAATGATAATCTGGTCAGAGAAAATGTAAATTAGTTGCTTCAATAGATTTGCAAGAGAGATGCAATGTGTCTCTGACTCCCTCTGTAAACCATTGTCATGGTTTCAGCTGGGGCGGAGTTAACTTTCTTGCTAGCAGCTGGTACAGTGCTATGTTTTGGATTTGGGACAGAAAATACTGTTGATAGCGCACTGGTCATCTTAGTTGTTGCTAAGCAATGGAGGCCTCTTCTATTCCTCCCCCACCAACGAGTAGACTGGGAGGCCACAAAATGCTGGGAGGAGATGCAGCTGGGACAGCTGACCCCAACTGCCCATGATATTCCATGCCATGTGACGTCATGCTCGGCATATAAAGCTGGGGGAAGAATAAGGAAGGGGGGGGATGTTTGGAGTGAGGGCATTTGTCTTCCCAAGTAACAGTTACATGTGATGGAGCCCTGCTGAATGCCTGCTGGTGGGAAGCTGTGAATGAATTTCTTGTTTTCCTTTGTTGGTGTGTGCAGCTTTTGTGAGATTTTCCTCACTTCTACCTTCTGATTCTCTTCCACATCCCAACCAGGGAAGTGAGCGAGCAGCTGCATGCTCCTAATTGCCAGCTAGGGCTAAACCATGACAACCATTGATGGAAATAATTATTTTAAATATAATTAACATTCCTCAGAAGAATTAGGATTTTCCCCAGTTTTCAAACACCTGTTACCCTACTTTTTCTTTGTTACGATATTTTTCTGTAAACTTTTTCTGTTTATCTGGAAATCCATTTGTAGATTTACTCTGTGAATAGCAATGATAGCATTAGGAAAACATCATTTTCCGTTTACAAAATGAAACGCAAAATAGGTGGAAGTTGGACCTTTTGAAATTAGCTTTGCAACATTACTGCTTCGTTTTATCATCTTCATTTTGGTTGGAGAAATATTGAGCATCTCCTGGGTATTCTGGAAAATTATCTTCCGTGGAAAATCAGTCTGTAAATGGTGGTAACTTTCCATAGTTTTTACCTAGAACTGATCAGTCACAATTCTCTCTATAGCTGTGGCCTGGGGGCCCAGATGAAAATGTTCGCCATCGCTGAAAGATTTCCAAATATTTCCAGTGTTGATAATTTGTCGTCAAGAGGAGATAGCAGCAGAATAATTCACACAGATAAGTAGTTTCAAATGTGGTACACGTGGGGATTTCTACAGGTCATCAGTACTATGTAACAATCAACCTACCGCTAGTAAATGGAAATGAATGACTTGTGGTTATATCTGTAAACTAAATGTCTAATTTACTATTGCAGCAGCCTCATGACAAGGTAATAACTATTGCTTTTAGTAATATGTATTTTTCCTATATCTAGAATTATGCTGCTGCTACCAGCAACTTCACCTCTGGGATTTTTGTTTTGAGTGTCACTGTCTACCCTGACTAGTTCAGGGATCTCCCATAAGCCAGTTTTGTACAGCTGCATATGTCACAAATGGCAGGAATGCTCTGAGAAGTTGGCATATTGTTTTTTCTTCTGATGCTAACTATCTCAGGGATCTTTGCCACAGTGACTTCAATTTCCTCTGCTTGACAGACCTTATCTTATCAACAGCTTAAAACATGTTTACAAACACAATACAATCAGAGTTCTGTGCTTTAGATGCCAAATTATTCTGTAAGCCATTGATCTTTATTACAGATTTGCAGGGTGTTGCTAAATACATTAGTAATTATACATCTGGGCTGTCATAGCGTCTACTCTTGGGCATGCTGTATGTGACTGATAGTTAGTTACAGACTTGATTCAAAATGAATTTAAAATCACAATGCTGGCATACAAACCAGCTCAAGTTACTTTAACATTTCAGCCTAAACCGAAGGTGGGAGTACTGCTGCTCTAACAAGGATTATTTAATCATGTATAAAAATGTACCACTAGCATTCATTTATCTGTCCAAGGCAAGCATAAAGATCTGGATTTCTAGTAAATGGCCATCTCTCTGCTTCCAGAAGCACAGTGTCAAGGAATAGCAATCTGAAAATAGTAATAATTATATTGTTTGTTCTTTTTCCTTCCTCAAATAACAAGGTTAACTATCAAAACCATGCACATTCAGTTTAAGAATTTCTTTATGTGTCAATCTCTCTTTTGGTATATTGACAGTGGTGAGGAAAAATACTTTCCAACAGGGTGCACAAGAGATGGAGCTCCAGAAGGTGTGCTTTATATGAGTATAAGAAGGGAGCAAGGACGAGACACATACAGGAATTACTGCTTGCATGAGAGAGGCAAAGGTCTGTAGATCTGAACACCTCTATCTAGCCCAGATTGAAAATTTTACAGACTTGATCACCAGCAAGGTCATGATTTTACAGCTCTGGGTACCATACCTTCTGCACAAGAGTGGTTCTGTTTGCAGGCATATTCCATATCAATATCTAGAAATAAGTGAGGGTTATCCCCTCCCATTGTCAAGGTGAATCATGTTTCTAATTTTTTGTGTGATGTTCCTGTATGTGCAGATTTGTTTGCTTAAAGCAGGACTTCTTCTGAAATCAAAGTCTGTAATTGAAAGATAACTGGGATGAAAATGTTGCTTTTTCTTTATATGGTCTATATTATGATAAATCTTTTAGAATTAAGTACAGTTTATATTGAAATGGAATTGTAAATTGTTTTTAAACTATTTTTAATAGTAAAGCTGCACATCTGCCTGCCTTATATTAAAATCCTACATTAGATGCTGTACTCCTATATATGTTTAAATGCAACCTATGTTATTCTTTCATGACGCTATTAAAAGATTGTTCCTCAATTTAATTTGAAAACTGAGTTTAAATGCTTTTGTATTTTGCTTTCATCTGTATAGTAAATTTATTATCAGAAAAACCTAAACACAGCACCTTTTGTTTCTCTGAAGACAGGAAGCTATTAAAATTTTAACAGTTTAGAAACTAAATTCACCTATAGAAAAATACTGAATTGTTTTACAAAAAGGTACAAACCCTGTTAAAATGAGAGAAAATTCAAAAAGATCACATTACTGAGAATTTAAATGTTTAATACATAGGCTCTCTCCTTTTGTTAAAGTAGCAAAATTGTCTATTTCATGTCTGCAAAAGAAATTAATGTATTTTCCTTGTAGGAAGTTTGCCAAAATTTTCCAACACACAGGTGCTTTAAAAATTAGGGCTTTATATCAGAAGAATATTGAGGTTTACTTTATGGGAATGTAATATTTATTTAGCAGTGTGAGTCTGCTAGGGAAATCTTTTGTTTTCTTTTTGCATCAACAAGGTAATTTTTGTTGGTAAACTGATTAAATTGTTGATAATTACAGTCAGGCATTTGTAATTTACTTCCATTTGTTTTATTTCTTTATGCTTATTTTATGTCTATTTTAGCAACATTGGTGATGAAATAATGAAATCGAAAGGAAAACAACAAAATAAACTTCTTTAGAGGCTTTCAGAGGTAGCTTCCAGTAAGTACATTAAATCACGGCTCATTCATGTTCCATCATATTTATCCATGCAGGTAAATTAAATAGATCATAAGGAATTAGAGAATTCTCTCACTTGAAATCATAAGTAATAGGTCTTTTGCTAATTAGATTGTAGGAGTAGGATTTAAAAAAAAAAAAAAAAGCAGGGAGTATTTTTGTAGGTCATATGTCCAAGCAGGGCATATTTACAATTCCATTTCAGTATAAGCTGTAACTTGACTGCTGGTGTGCTGCCCTGGAGTGAAGGAATTTGCAAAAGGGGGACAGGGGCTGTAGATCAGTCGGTGGCTGCCAGGTGTTTCCCAAATAGATGTGGCAGGGTAGTGCTCTGGTCTGAGGCTGTGCTGCTTGTGCAGGGCTCTTGCATGAGGGTGAGGAATTAATACTATGAAATGTCAAAACAATGGAGGTGAGAACTGCTGTTTTCTACCATTATGAAATAAAACTTTTTATTTATATATATAAAAAAAAAATACTACTGACGTTTTTTAACTTCTTTGCGGTGCTCTAAGTGGACTACAGGAAGTGCAGTGTGGAAAGGAGACTGCTACAGTGAATCAACTTGTTAGTATCAAGATAAAACATGCCTGAAGGTCCTTGGGGTATAAATGTTTACATATGAATAGACGTCAATTATTCATATTGCTTTTCACTGAGGCTTTGAAGTCTGGTCGCAAACACTGTTTTGATTTTCTTTCTACTCCTGTGTTTTCAGCAGTTATCCTTAATCTTTAATACAATGTGCTGTTTTGCATATTGAAGGAGATCCTTAAGTGGAAGGAAGGCTATGGTTTTATGTTTTGTAATACCCTTGTCACAGTCTTCTCTTAGACTGTTGGTGAGTGAAGGCTGCACCTCCCAGATAGCTCTTGCTGGTGGACTGTTAGAGTAGGTCTCTGTCACAGTAGATGCAAGGCCATTTCCCTGCTTACAGTGAAAGGTTCCTATGGTATGTAAAGAGGAGCTGCTTTGAGACTGGCTCTGCATGTAACCTGCCACAGGCAGTGCAAAGAGCAACTTCTTGTCTTGGACAATGAACTGTCCAATATTTCTGGAAAGACGTATAGGATAACCTGAAAATAATGAAGATATTGAAGATGAATGAGATCTCCAAATACTGTAAATAGCGGTTTTGTAAAGAAATGTGAAAAAAAGATAATAGATTAACTTGCAGTAAAGTTCAAAACTTATAAATTTAAACTGCCTTTTAATTATAAAAATGCCTTTTATATAAAAACTATGTACAACTGTGAAATACTACTGAATATTGAGAAAAATGTAATTAACATGTTCTTTAAAACTCCAACTGTAGATTAACCAGTAAGACTTGGTAGGAAAAAGCAATGCCTTTGGTGATGTCCACATGATCCTGTGAATATACAGCTGTCCCTGTACAAACAAAAAAGAGAACATTTAGGTAAGGTACGCAGTCTCAAGTGGGCTGAAGTTTATTAGTAATTTATAAGAACGTGGCTATTTTCTGCCTTACTGCATGCCATTGAGATAGAAGTAGGAAGATAGATGTTTTATAATACTGGGAAACATACTGTTTTAAGGATGTTACAGAAATGTCCTTATTGCCTATTAGAGAAACATGATAGAAATCCTTCACCATCATAGGTGATGATATGTGCAGATTTAGAGGCCTGTACTTAAAGTAAAGATACTAGGATGACATACACATCTAACAGGAATGTTGATTGTGAGGAAAAAGAATTTTAGAGATCAAAAGGGTTTTCCAGAGAAAGCTTATTTGCACAGATTGTGCAAAAAAGAAAGGTCTGTGGGGAAAGGGAAAAAAAACCCAACCAAAACAAACCCCCCAAACCCCAAAGAAGCAAACAATACAGGCTGTTGTCCATATTATGTTTATATAGATGCAATAGACATAGACACTTTTGTTCAAAAGGTCGTCAAACCTTTGTGGGATACAACAGTTGGATTGACTGTCCAGCTCACACTTAGCCTCATATAGCATAGGTACCTTCTTTTGGAAGGTGTGAGGGTGGCTTAAAAGTGTGTGCTTCCTTTGCTTATCTTATAGAGCAGAGCATGTCAGAGATGTACCTTACTGGAAAGTACTTCTTGCTTCTGCAGTTTAATACTAGTGCATGAGACTGGACTACATCCAGCTTGACTCAGAATACATGCTTCAACATATCTTAATGAATTTTCCTATTGCTTTTGCTCCAGAGAAATGCCAACCTATTCATTTTAAAGGATATCACACAGATGAGCTTGGTTGCAAATATCAGGTCTGTATTTCTCTGCAAGCTGACAATTTCACTCTAAGCTTTCAGGCAGACCTAAATTTCAGAGTCCCCTCTCATGCATTCTGATGTTAAGCTTCTGGGAATCTATCAGACTGTATTCCTGGGTAAGATGAAGGATATTTAATTGACCCAGATAACTTTCAGATAATTTTCATAAATCTTATTCCTTATTTCTCTTGGTCCATATGTCAGCACTTTCTTCTGTGCTCAAATTTGTATAATGAAAACATAATTCTCAGATTCAATGAGTTACCTTGGATGTAGATAACAATAGTAAACATCTAACAAAGTCAAGGATACAGTTTTAGTCTTAATAGTGTGTACAATTATACTTTTCTACTTTTCTACCAAGCCTTAACTGAATCATGGAAGTTTTAATGTTCTTGTTAAGAAGCTGTGGGGTTTTTTGTTGATGTCTTATAGCTAACAGTAATCTTGCATATAAATCACTTTGACTAAAAATTTAGAAACCAAACTCTCTAATATAAAAATCACACTGAATATCTGTTTGTTTATCTGGTAATCAAATTAAATACAATCTAAAGCACCTGGGTAGTGCATTAAAAGTCTAACTATGGGCTCAAAGAATATAGTGATTGTATTATAATATAACTTTGTAGAAACTCTTTGTAGCATTTTTCTTATTTCCCCACCAGCAGTTTAAAATTCACCTGCAATGAGACTATTACCTGTCATCAAACAACTTAAATTATTTATTTTTTCATTTTTAATCTTCCTTTAATTTTGATGGGTGAACTCCTGTGTCTACAGGAAAGTTGGACTTAGCTTTCAAGCAGTAATATTTTTAACCTGTGTTGTTTTTCAGAAACATGAAATCTTTGAGCAAGTTCTATAATCTCAATATCTGTCATTATTTGGAAAGATATCTCCCCATTGTCTTGATTAAGAGTTCTGTGCGTTGGTTTTATGTAGACGCTTTGGCTCAAATGAGGGAATCTCCACCCTAATTTTCTGTTTGATATGATCAGTGCGTGTTCCTCTCAACTCAAATGTATTGATGATACCAGAATAATCATAAGGGTTAAAGTGTATATCACTGACTGCTCGTGCAGGAAACACAACTGTAGAAGTTTGAGAAGTTATCAAATCTATTTTGTTGCTGTCTGGTCTGCTGATAATCACAAAAAAAAACCCCAGAAATTATCTGTATTATAATTGGCTCTCTGCATATCAGTTTTCCAGATGATTAAGGCCGCTAATTATTGATGGTGACTGTCTCATAAAGCACAGATGTAGAAAAACAGCATCACATTTTGCAATAGCAGTTTCTATTTCTGAGTTCAAGTAAGGTTTCATGAAGTGTGATGGATTTAATAGTGTATGCTTGTTAGGATTTCTGTGCAAAGAATTCACGGAGGACAGGACATGTCTATGTACTACTGCTTCTTAGGGAAAATGTCATTTTGGTGATTGACTGCTTAAAATTGAGGATAGACATGAGCTTTAATCCAAATAATCTAAAACTACTAGTTTGCTATCAAACACCCTGTCTATTGAGTTAACTCTCACACTACTACTCTGATTTATTTATTATACCTGCTTTGCCTTTCACGATCAAATCCCAACGTAGTCTATGACACCTGGAGGTCTTTTTGTGTTTATTGCCAGCAAAAGATGCAGTGCCAAGAAACTGGAGTTCTCATGCAAACAGATTAACTCCGATGTTGTTTGTAACCTTAAAATTACCATATGATCTTGACAGAAATCTTTTATTCTCGTTTTTTCTTCCAGAAAATGTGCTGGAAATAGTAGGTTTTTCTGGAGGAGCATCACACCCTTTTGCATGCTTCATTATCTATCTGAACATTTTATTCTGCTTTCATTCTACCGCAGAGTTTTAGTCGCTTCTTTAATCTGATTATTTGAAACAGTTTCTCTTCCTTTAGTACGATACAAATTTAGCTGAAAATTATAGTAAGTATTTTTTTCTCTCCTGAATTAATATGCTTCTTCATACTACATAATATCGCCGGTTTTGCTAGATATGGTTTGATTAAACAGACATGATATTTTGTTACCTATTTACAGCTCTTTTTGCTGAACTTCCTTGATGAAGTATATGACTCTATTTGTTTGCACTATTAGATATAGATTTTGATACTTTTCCATGGTTCGCAACAAAAATGCTTGCAGAATCTGAAGTTAAGGCTTGCCTTATAGAAGTCAGTTTTATGAGTAGTAGGTTGTATTTCACTAGTTTCCAAGCAGTATTGCTGTAAAGTCTCTTGATTTCAACATTATCCAAGTTTAAAAGTCATAACGCTGTCAATATTTATAACTAAGGTAAAATATTCCCATTTTTGGGAAATGTGAAGAGGAACAGCTTTAGAATTTCTTTCATTATGTCTTTGAAGCCCATTGGAATGGAAATGAAAACCACTGTCTACATTATCCTTCATATTACTTCAGTGCCACAACGTCCTTGCGGCAAAGAAGTTACTGGTTCCATTTACTAATATAAATGATATTCATGTATCTGGATCTGCTTTACTTTCACAGATAAAATCTCCTCAAACGTCTTTCTGTTCTGAAACTGAGTGGTGATAAACAGGTTATTACTTAGATCTAGCCTGTTATTTCCCCTGGTACTGAGGCAAATGATGCAGGGCAATGCTAGTTGCTGTTTAGATGTTGTTCAAATGATTATTGTGAAGTTGCTGCTGCTTAAAATTCTTTCAGTGGTTTTAAGACATAACATGCAGACACAGCATTGGCATTCTGCTTCATCGAGTATACAGATGAAGTAGGCCTTGGGACCGCATAACATGTTCCCTGTAGGCTTCATCTGGGTGTATAGAAAAAGAGGTGATGAAAACAGAGACAAAGCATGGTGTTTGAAAGTAGGGGGAGTAGGAATTTTTGGACATCAGAGATCTAAAAATAGTGCTTTTTCCCTGAAATTTGTATAAGTATTGATAACTAAATCTGTCATTAAAAGATCATCATTGATAAACCTCTTCTTCCATTTTCTTTCCTCTAGTCCATATTTTCTTGGTGATGATTAATGTTCCTGACACTTCTCAGTGGCCTTATTTCTGATTCAAACTTTCCTTAGCCATGTTTTCCTATGCTGGTATTCTTTCTGTTTTGCTCAAAAGACCCTGAATTTTATGAAGAGTTCCAGAGGTTTTATGACACTTCAACATGTCATTCTCCGCCTAAGTCTGCTAAAGACCAGTTTCTGCGTCAACTATACAGAACTCCAAGTGAAGATGTGGCTCTGAGGTTTAGATCCAGAAAAAAATTTCAAAGTCAAAGTTTGGAATCTTGCACATTTTCTCATCTCCACTCCAAACTGGAAAAAATCCCTATGTAGTACTTCCCTATGGGGTTGCCTCTTGTTTTCTTTTTATATTTTTGATAGTCATTTTTCAGGATCTAACATTTATGTTTGCATCAGAGCTTACATATACACTTAAAATGAAAGAATCTCTCCTGTTCTTTGAGACCTTAAAAGGTTGGAAATCTTGGTTTTTAACTGCTTATTAATTCTGGCAAATTGAGCTTCAAAGAGTACACATTATTGGCACGGAAGTTTTCTATCTTAATGGGTTTTTGAGCCCTGTTCTCCAGTGGAATTATCCAATAAGAAGAAAAAATGAAAGTGAATTTAATTTGTGTCTGTTATACAACCATATATACATTCTAAAATGCAAAATACAGAAATGCAACTATGCTCCCTCAAGAAAGATCTATGTAAACAATGTAAAACTCATTGACTTTAAGTATGTTTCACCTTAAAAAGAAAGGATGATTTGAAGCCTTTCTTTCCTCTCTTGAAAGCACAAACACAGTTCACAGATGCATTCTGTATGAATCTTAATAGGCCTAGGGCAGAACAGTGAAATCTTTGACAGCGAGTAGTATAATGAAGGAACAAACAACACAGATGAATAAGTTTTTCTTCAGTTGTGGCTTGGAGTTGTTTGTGGATTACAGAAAAATGGGAGCCAAGTATGCTGACCTTCCTACTTATAAAGTTTTAGTTTTGTAATGCTGTTTAGTTCTATAATTCTGCTTTTCCTTTTTTTTGTATATACACAAATCAAAGCTCACCAAAGGCAATCTTGCATAAAGTGACAGCTGTTTATTTAAATTATGTTAGCCTCATTGTATTTCCATCTTTCTCTGACAGACATATGTTCAGTTGTTGCATTGGAAATAGATGCACATATTGTTTGCCATCCTGTAGTAACTGGGGACTGGACAATACCAGTTGCTCAGACAGTTGTATTGTATTTGAGATCTATTTAACAAGTGTTGTTCTTATTTTTTTATTTTAATCAATTCAGTGGCACATATGTTTGAGTAAACATTTTGACTATTTTGTATTAGAAGATATGATTAATTGATCATAATAACACAAGGGAAATGTCAACAGAATGCATAGCCTCAAGTGTGTAACAGGTTAAAACTGGCCTGAGTTTGCTACAAGTATAGCTTGCAGGATATACGAAGGCATAATGGTTTGTCTCCATTTTGAATTTTAATATGGATTTAACATGAAAAGAGGTAATAAAAGTTTATAATCTTTTTCACTGTGTTGAAAAACACTTACAGAGCTGCACCATCTTAAAGGGTTCATTTCTGAAACAAGGATTGAAAATGTGTATCTTTATTTTTCCTGAGGGAGAGGAAAGTGAATATATTTGAAGGACACAAAGGGAATATACAAACTATTTTTACCTGTGGAAAAGAAACATAAGTATCCTTTCCACCACCAGTCAGAGCAGGCACAGGGCAAAAGGACTGAATCTGAGAAAAGAAAGTTCTCGAGTTTTCAAAGTAGGTAGCATAGTTAATCCTTAATACCTAGTCACTGCTCTGGGTAATTCTTCCTGCTTAGCTCCCAAGTGGTGGTGTTTGTCCAATACATGGTCCTAGTCGTCGTTCTGTAATTCTTGTGGGGGTGGTTCAAGCTTATAAACATATATTCCAAGATGTATTAACCCAGAAATATAAAGTTTGAAGGAACTGTGCTCCTAAAGTCTAGTGGAATAAAACTTTTTTTTTCTTAAATCCTCGTCCAACTCACTATTTTACTCTCTTGCCAATATATCTGTTATAGCCTTCTAATGCTTTTGTAAGATAACAACAAATAATGAAAATTGAAAAGCTGACTGAAGCAATGGAATTGAACATATGAAGGGAAACTTCTTTGATTTCTCATTGTCCACTCCTTGTTTGGAATATTTCCTTGTTGTTTAGGTTTTGGAGCCCGTGGCATCATTGTGTATTTCATTGGTTTGATTTTAATTGTAGGGGGTGGTGTTGGTGTTTGTCAGGGTGGTTTTGGTTGGGGTGGATTTTTCTTTTTCTTTTTCTTCACAAAATGCCTCTACTTCCTTGATATTCAAAGCAGTTGCCACAATTTTTTAGATGAAGAACTTTCTATGGCTTTTTCTGGTTGCTTTGCTGTAAAGACTCCTGAATTTGACTTCTTTCTGGGGGCATTGGAGACTAACTGATATACAACCCAGGCAGTTAGTAGTGCCAGTTTCTAAAACTGAGCATCAGTGTTATGTATACTACTCTTGCCCTGAGTATAGGGAGTATTTGAACAATGATCATCATCTCTCTTGTTCCATGTAGCATCAGAAATGTTCTAAGAGATTGCCATCTTCATGTATGCAGTTTTGTCATGAGTTTCACAAGGACAATAGCTGATGGTCTGGACATCGTTTAAGTCTGAAAGGATACCTATTTTGCTAATTCTGCTGATGAACCAGATTTCAAAAATAGTCTTGAGAGTTTTTAATGTACTGAGTCCAAGTTAGTACTATTTTTGAAATAAATAGAAGATTTTGCCTTTTCATTACATGTTGTTATAGCATTTTTACAATCAATTAGATGCAGTTTTGTTTGAGAGCAAAAGGCAAAGCAAGTTTACCTCAAATCTTTCACTCTGAATTTAAATAACTTATTAATTCATACTTTGGTTTTTATTAAAAGATTTGGAAAAAAACATATCTTGGTAAACTTGATGTATTGGAGTTATTTACCGAGGCATTCTACTTATTCGGATTTGTTAGATGTAGGTACAAGTGTTACTGAAGTATTAATATAACTCAAAATGTATCATCAGTTATTTGTTCTTGTTGGCAATGAACAGCATTTGCAAATCTTGACTATGTTAATAGCAGCAGGCAAATAATCAAACTGTAGTTCTTGTGGAAAAAAACTTTTTTAGAAATTAATAATTTTGAGGAATGTGTTAAAATTCCTCAAAAGCAATGTATTTAAGTAGAAATATCTGCTATAGTTATGTAAATTTGAGATATGTATGAAAATGCAATTGGCAGTCAAGGGGTTGCTGCAACATAAAATGACTGATCGGACATCAAGAGTTAAACTGATTAAGTACAGTTTACAGATAACGAATAATAATGAAAGGTGCAGTATTTTGTCTTTGGATGTTATTCATCCTCCACAATTATGAAATAAAGGAAAGATTGTGACCATTAGGGAAGGATTGTAGGAACTTGCATTATTCCTGCATTAATGCAAATTGAAACTTTCTTAGCCTGTCTGTTGACCAGGATAAAGAGTTTTACATTATGCCAAGTATTGGGATCATAAGGGCATTTGAGCATGTCCTCAGGACTTGTTTCAGGTGTTAGAGAGGCTAATTAGAGGATGTTTAAGTTTCAGGACTCCACACTGTTCTAATTGAAGCCACGGTCAGTTGCAGCAGGAGCAACAGGAGATTTGGTAATGTTGATCACTCAAATAACCTCTCTTTCAATATTTATTTTCTCCAAAATAATGTTATTAGTGATGAATCAATGTGGTATTAATATACATACATGTCCTTACGTAACAAAGTTTTGTTCATCAGTGGAATTCTCAAATTTTAGCACCTTAGGCTCTAACAAGTTTAATGGAATTCTTTAATTTGTTTTGTGTTCTGATTGGTGTCCATTCTTCACTTTTACAAGTTTTCTTGTTTCAAGATAGGATTGATTAATATTGTCCATTTTTTTGGGATTATCATGCCCTAATCCTCCACTTCTAATACTCTACCAAGTAAATGTTATGAAAAATGTCTCCCTTTATTTCTATTTCAACACATTAATATCAATCACTGTAAGTCATTCTGAAAAGTCAGCGCTATTGTGCTTCCTCAAAGGACTGCGCGTGTACTTTGTACTTTTGAATGGCCTGGGTAGAATTCATAAACGTAAAAATAAATCAAAATTACTGGATTAGAACTTCATGTAATAAAGCATTACTCGTATTGATGTGGGCTACCAAGCAACACTTCGGGGGGAGAAGCAAAGTACTTTTCCAAATTGTACCTTAATCATTTCTGTGTCTCTCAGTAGGAAAGGAGAATATGGACATAGCAAGGTTTGTTTAAACATCCTTTCATTTTTGTTACTAACTAGTGTTATTAAACGAAGTATACATATGATATACTTTTGTGGGTGTCTCCTCAGGTGTTATAGTGGAAAAATACCAAGGTATTTGTCATAAAATAAGTAAAATCCTGGATGAACAACACAGCAAAGTCAAATCTCTGTTCTTTGATTTTGGTAAAATGTTCCTCTTTCCCTTTCCTTCTCCTTATGGCTTCCTATTAGTCTCTAATGCTTTGTTTTGAGTGGTCCCATTTCCAGTACAAGCAGCACTTCACCAACTTCAAAGGTTACCTGTGCATGAATGTACAGGATTATTTTTTTTTTCTTCAAAAACAAGAAAACAAAAGTAGGGTTGGAGGCTTACTGGTTTTGCATTGCATTTCCAAAAAGGCTAACCAACTTTGACTAGTGTTACAAGCTACAATAAGAAAATGGCAGTATAATGAGGGCAGCATGCTCAAAACCTATGCTTTTTTGCTCTGAACTGAGATAACTAAAGAACAATACTGACACTAATGGAAAGAACCTTCTCAGTATGGTGAGAAAGCTCAGTACAAAGCAAAGAAAATAAAGAGAACAAGACTAAGGGGAAAATCTATACAGGATTATAAAGATTTGCAGTGAATGGAAAACAAAAAACCCTAATCCTGAAAGCTATATTTGAAAGAAAGGAACCCTTCTGTACTCAGAAGGCCACAGATAACTCTCCTGTTAGTCCAACCCTCATCTTCAGTGGTTGGTTTTGGTTATAAAAAGGTGCAAATGCGCTTAGATGAGTTATGTGCCACGTTTCAAAAGCCTGTGTGTTGAGGGAAAACTGCTACAAGCCAGCATCTCCAAATCAGTGAGTTTAATGAACATNAATATAACTAAGAGTTCTTCTATAAAAGATAGGTTTTTAAAATTATTTTTTGAAAGAACTTTTCTTATATGGAAATGATACTTTTTAAAATTTCTTAGAAGAAACATGAATCCTTGTTTGGTAGCATGATGAATTGTAGTGTGGCTAGTCAGGAGCATGAAAACTTCTTTAAGGAAAACAATGACAGAGAGAAGATCTAAGAAAAAGGCTGGAGACAATGTTATTTCTAGTATCTAATAAACTATCTGCAAAATACATATGAATAATCTGTTACATAACATTGCCACAATGTATATGTACTATATTCTCTAGCATATGTTTTCCCCTTGCATGGTGCTTTAGAAATGCTTTAAATGATTGGTATTAATTATTCATCAGTTCAGCAATCCAGAAGCCGTCATTCATTGGTAACAGCATTTCCTTAATTGTTTGCAACTGGAAAAAAAAAATTCTCCCAAGCAATTAGATTTAATTTTCATTTGGTCTTCCCTACTTATAGACAGCAATGTTTCTCATTGTTGTCTAGAGAGAGTCCATGAACCTCTGTAAAGGAAAGGTTTGAGGGGAGCGGAATAAGGAGTTCTGGGACGTTTGCCCAGTAACATCAGTGCTCAACAGTTTCTCATTTCACTTTATAGTTTCCAATAAGAAAAGATCTTTTCTGAAAAGTGAAATGAATACTGTGTATACCTGTCATTTTCCCTGATTTCCCTTACACTCAGTTCTCTTGAATATTTATTGATTCCTATATTACCAGTTTGAGACCCTTTCATGCCTGTTATGTATATCCTCTACAATTTGATTTTTGAAAATCAATATACTGTAATTAAAGATGTTTCTACTTTTTGCTTACAAAACAAAAGCAGAACCCCAGCAAGGCTACAGTGTAAAATGAGAAAAATACAGAAAAAGTTTCAAGTGCATCATAATGTGCATCTTTTCTTACATCTTATTTTGAGGTTAAGTTAGAGAATTAGCTGTATAATAAATACAATACTATAAAGTTGTTAGAATCTCCTTTTAATCAGGAATTTTAGCTTTCAAAGTTAAAACACTATGTACAATTATATCGATTGCTTCCCCCCCCCAACTTAATTTGTAAGGAAAAATTGGAATGTCAACATTGTTGAAATACTTCTGAAATGAAATCTTTTGCTATTTTACTTGGTATTTTTTGTGCTACAAGCTTGCATGTTATAAAATAGAACAAAATCATTCCTTTGGAATGACTTTTCTCCAAATTTCCACATTTACTCCTACATAGAGCCTGAGGGAGTTACTCTGGATTCAGTTATTTTATACTTTTAACCTTGAATGATGGAAGGAAAAAGTAAACTTACTACATCTGTGGATGACAATGACCTGGAAGGGCATGCAAACAATTTGGAGGACAAGGTTACAATTTAAATTAACCTTCATAAATTGGAGAAATGATATGAATCACACAGATAACATTCAGTAAATAGAAGTGTGAAGTACCACATTTGGCAAGGAGAAATGACAAGCAGAAATACAACAGGAGGGAGTACTGAGTAGGCATTGCTAAGTGCAGGCCAGGATGCAGGAATCGGTGAGTCATAAACTGAACACGTCAGGAGTGAATATTGTGTTCAGCTGTATCTTTAAGAGACATTAGTTCAGAGCCCTGTAAGTAGAGGTTTGAATAACTGGGTTTACTTAGTGAAGAAAACACAAGACAGAAGTAGGCTGATAATTCTTCCAGAATGTTTAAGTGTTTTAATAAAGAAGGAAAATCAAGTATGCTTCATGATGTTCAAGAGTAGGATTAATTTATATTAACAGACTTATAGAACAGGCATTAGTAAACTCCTTATACCTCAGAGATGATGAGTGTTAGAATGTTACTTAGAGAAGTTGTGGGTTTGCTGTCATTGTCTTTTTAAAAACAGAGTAGGTGTAATAATGAGAAGATGGACAAATTACCTTTTGTATTCCTTTCTAGGCCTATATCTCTTTTCATAGTTTTATGATCTTTAAATTTTAGTCTAAAAACAAGTTCAGAATGTTCATAATGTCTTGCATGACCCTTTGTTCTATGCACCTGTTTAGTCTTCAGCATTCTTATTTGGAATACTTACAAATTTTGTTGATAATTTGATATAACTTTTCTTATTTATGAAACCTTTCAGCAGTGAGCATTTTTCAGTGTTAAAGCCCTGCAGACGAAATGAGGTTCAGCTCAGCAGAGAATAAAGCCTTATAATTGCCCCACCCAAATCTCCTTATATTATTTGTTCTATTTAATTAATTACAGATAATAAAAGTAAATTGTACTAAAGAAATTACCTCTCAGTTGTGACAGGCAGTTGTATTCATTAATCAGACTTCTGCAGAGGAAAGCAAACAAATCTAATCAATAGAAAGTGAAACTTCCTGTTTACTATAAAATCATAAGACTCCTAATTGTAAATTTAACTGATCCTAAAGGGATATAAAAGCTTTCAAATAGTTAGAAAATTAAAACTAGAAACGACCTAGATTATAAATATTCTGAACAAAAGTTTTATCCAAGATAACAGTGAATTTTGTTCAAATCATAAACATTAGCATGATTTCTGAAGACAAATTTTGAAGTTCCCCGCAGCTTAAGATTTTCACTGATTCTTCCATGTACTCAAAATCATCAAAGGTGTCTTTTTGATGAATTTGATTAATAATGGACTCATGGTCCAGAACAACATGTAATTCTAGATTTTCAGAAGAGGTTGAACACTGGCGTTTTCTGTTGTCTGAATTCTTGCTGAGTTAAATTGTGAGTGATCCCACAACAGTTGAATCCTTTTGTTGTGGTGTCTTAAGCTCAGACCTTCAGTGAAGGCATCTGTGCCCACTGGAAACCATATGGCAAGTGTTAATATAAGAGAGCTTTAAGTAAACTAGATTGGAGAAAGGAAGCTGTCTTGCCACAGTACCACATGCACTGATGTCCCCTTCAGTGTCTACAGATCCTTTGGCTTGTCTTGAAATGCATTAGATTTGAGTCTTTGCACAGAATGGCTGAGGTTAGCAGGGACCTCTGGGGATTGCCCAGTCCAAACACCTGCTCAAGCAGGGTCACCTGGGGCAGGTTGTCTCTGCAGCTGAGTCCAGTCAGGTTTTAAATGTCTTGGAGGATAGAGCCTCTACAACCTCCCTGGGCAACCTGTTTCAGTGTTTGACTGCCCTCACAGTTAAAAACCAAAAAGTTATAATTAGATTTAATTTCCTGTGCTTCAGTTTGTGCCCATTGCCTCCTGTCCTATCCCTGAGCACCACTGAGTCTGGCTCTGTCTTATTTACTTCACCCATCATGTATTTATTATGTACTCGTAAGACCCACCCACTCTTTAATCATCTTTGTATCTCTTTGCTGGACTTGCTGCAGTACGCCCGTGTCTCTCTTACTGGGGAGCCTAACATTGGACATGGCATTCCGGATGTGTCTTACGACTGCTGAGCAGAGGGATCACCTCTCCCTCCCTACACTGGGTAGCAGTGTTCTGCCTACCACAGCCCATGGTGTTGTTCGCTGCCTTGGCTGCAAGGGCACATTGCTGGCTCACAGTCAGCTTGGTGCCCACCACAGCCCCCAGGTCCTTCTCTGCAAAACCCCTTTCCAGGCAGGCAGCCCCAGCCTGTGTTGGTGCATGGGGTTATTCCTCCATGCTTTGCACTCCCCTTTGTTGAACCTCATGAGGTTCCTGTTAGCCCATTTTCCAGCCTGCCAGGGTCCCTGTAACGGGCATCACATCAGTGTGAGCTATCAAACCCACCCGCTGGTTTTGTGTTGCGGCAAAGGAAAAAAACCAAAACACTACGTATTTCCACATTGTGTGTCTTCAGTCCTGTAATTTTCCTTTCTGATAGCCACCACTGTGACAAAGAGATTATGAAACTTAATAACTTACAGTTAAATGGACTGAGAATTGTTTGTTGGAAAACCTTGAATATTGGGTAGAACATTTATTCTGAAATGAAGATACCCATTTCAGAAACGTCATTAGATTCATGTAGAAGATCCTCTGTTTGCTTTAAGGTAATACACAGGTCCTCTCATAACCTGGGTTTGGTGGGGGAAGAATGAACAAAAGGGAAAGGTAGAATTTCTCATCAGGTTAGTGTCTAAATAGTCCTCTTAACTTGGAAATATTAGTGAGGGAATTTGCCATGTAAGAGACAAATCTTTATTTTGGTATGCATAAAGGTACTAGATTAAATGCATAAATGGCTATGAGGCAAAAACTGAATTTTTGAGTCAGTTTTAATGTGCCTTTAAAATACCGGAAACTGGGAAAATGGGATCAGTTAGCCAGTGGGGGTGGTGGTGGGGAAGCTTTTATGGACACTGTGGTGCCTCCAAAAGCAAAGTTCTAGGAGACAGTATTTAACTGGTGTGCTTTTTAATGCTCTTTTCTGCTGGAGGCTCAAACTTGTGGGAGTAAACAGATTCTCTTAAGTCAATGCACAAAATCTTCTCTCCTGCTTGAAGCAAGGAGTTATGAGACTACACACAGAGATATGTAACTCGAGGAAACTGATTTCAGCTTTTAACCACAGAATTTGTCAGAACTATGGTTGCAAATAGGAATACTTAAGCACAATTTTGGTCTAAAACTATATAGTATCTTAAGGGTTTTTTTGTTGTTTTTTTGTTTGTTTGGTTTGGATTTTTAAGAAACAGCCTCATAGATGTAACTTTTTGAAGGTCCTGGAAGTTGCAATGATGGTTATTCAAAAGAGAGAAAATACTTTTTTTTTTTCATGGACTTATTTATCAATATGATACAGTATGAAATGTGGAAATGGTAATTATAAAGGTAATTTTAATTAAATTTAGCTCTATCTTAAGACTCACATCTGTTTAATTCCCTAGTGACTTAGATTAAATATGGAGGTAATACGGGCCAGTATTTTATATACAGCCAAATACAGGCTATGGAGATAAGAATAACTAACGTGTGCTACTGTCTAGAGCTGTATTGATATAAGGGTCAAGCTACAGTTTTGACTAACATGTTTTATTTGTATGACTTATTGCTTTGTTTTTACTCAGTAACTTAGGAGCTCCTCCCAGGAGATAGCCTGGGTTCTTACCCTCTACAGACATACGCACTCTATACTCTGTTGCTTTTAAGGCAAAGTGTTTCAGACTTAGTGCGGTTACTAGGATAAAGCTGTATGCAATCTGGACATCTCCTTTCTAACAAAGTACATAACGCTTGCCCAGTAAATTATAAACAAACAAATACATTTTATTGTCTATAATACTGATATATTTCTAAGATACTGTCAGCATTTTGTGACTTTCACTTAAGCATGTATCTTTAACGAGTTTTTACATATTACAGATGCTTCCACCTGAATGAATGCAGCTAAAACTAGTTGTTCCTTTTATTATTGTTGCTCTTAAAAATATTAAGGATTTTTGTGTGTGTGCTAGAAGTCTTATAGCACCAAGTAGGCTTTCTTTTATATGCCTGTCACTCAGTCTTTTTGAACTGAAGATTCTGAACGGTTTGCAGGCAAGTGATTGTGTATTGTTGAGCAGGGCAGGTTGTGATCATTTAATTCCTGTCTTTTATGAACTTCTCAGGCTCACTTGGAGACCAATAGCAGTTCTGGACTGATAAGACCTTGCCTTCAGGAATGTGTTCTCAGAGTATTTCTTACATCACCACCCCCAAGCCCAGTGGCAATGAGCTTTCTTTTGGTTTATACTGAGTAAACTTAGTTCTAAATGTGGCAGTCTGGTGTGTTAATGATAACATGTGGGTATATAATTACAAGGGCCCTGCAACCAATACAGTAAACCCAGCAGCTGCTCAGGGCCACACCACACAGCATTGAACCATAGCAAGCTCAGCTTTCAAATTCCAACAAATAAAATTCCAGTTTAGGAAAATAAAATATCTTGTGTTTAGCTCAAGCAGCTGGTCTCTCATGATATTTTTTCCAGCTTTCCTTCTTCTTCTTACCTTCTGACTCATACATATTTTTTAAATTCTGCGTTCCCTTTACCTTTTCTGTCAAATTTTTTTTTGAAATTGTTTTATAAAACACAATGGTTCATTTCCAAATATTCCTTACTTTTGAGAACACCTCCATAATGCTGACAACTTCAAACCTAAAAGGCTTCCAGTGTTGAATCAAATCCTGAAAAGCATGAAAATCAGCAAGACTCGTTCTAGCCTCAAGACTAAACTCAAATGGCAGGCCAGCAAGAAGTAAATATCAAGCCACAATCGAGTAAGTAAAACATAGGGAAAGAAAGGAAATAATTATATAATTTCAAATAACCTGTACTACCCTTACTTCCCCTTTGATAATTAAGACAAACCTTTCTGGTGGTATGGTATTGCTTTTTTCACCATATATCATCCATCTATTTCACACTGTTGTATGTCATTGTAAGGACTAGTTCACCTTTTTTTCCAGTATAAAGCAAATATTTCAAGCATTGATGAAAAATACTAAGATAAGATTCTCCAAATCTGAGATACACCTTTTTGAAAATAAGTGAATCATAATATTTTCTTTTATACTTGAGTTTGAAGTTCTCAGGCACATAATACAGTCTCTGATAGCATGCAATATAATGTGATATTATTAGTGTGAATAATCTTAATTGTGTTCATGGGGACAATACAATGGACAGTTTAATTCATTCCAAGGAACACCTCTGTGCATCAAAGATATAAGTAAGGCAGGAAATCGTCCAGCAGTTCTTCCAAGTATAGTAGTCCTTGCTATTTATTGTCAAGCTCAAAGTGATCAGCTTTATTTCTCATACTCAGGAATAGGGGGCGGGAGGGAGAGAAGCACTCTATTTTTCCTCTCTATGGCTTTGTCTCCTGGAAGCCATTTCACATAAGCATTGTTCGTGTATGCAAACAACATATAAATGGTTCAGGCAAGAGTACTAAAGTAAAGCACCAAGTAGTAATTGGCTGAGAACAAATCACAAGTTGACCTTCCTCCAGTTTAAATAGTAGTAACAACCGCCATGCTTTCTTTTGAAGGAATGTTTTCTTGAAGATTTTAACCCCGTCTTAAAGTACATGGTACACGTCCATACCTGCTTTTCTTTGTCCAGTACGTCTCTTTTTTTGTTCAACAAACAGCTGGCATACAATCAGCAAAGTAGACCGGGTCACACTTTCCCCTTAAGCCCAGCGTGTCAGTCTGCAGCCTTGCTCGAAGGGGTGGTGCGATTCTGCATAGTGTTTTGCATGACACGTCAGCATGTCACTTGCATGCTGACACGGAGAAATGCAAGGGTGTTGTAAGCTGCTAATAGACCCGGAACCGCCTGTTTTCAGAGTGGATGTCTGGTGTTTGGCAGTCATAGGAAGCCTCCTGTTCATACTGCAGAAAAGAAACTCTTGCTTATTCAGTACTTTCTTGATGAGGGAAGGATAAACTCTCCTAAAATTACCATGCTGCTAGGTGTCTTAAAACTTGAACCACAACGACTGATATCTTGGTGGGGAGGAAAAGAAAAAAAAAATTGTTGACACTTTTATAAGAATGCAGCCTTGACTCTCTACTGACAATTTTGGAAGGTCACTGTGTCTTCAGAGTGCATAAATGCATTTATTTTGTATATGTCATGTCTCTTCAATTTCAGTAAGTTCTCTTCCTACTTTTGAGGTGTTTAATGTCCAAACAAATGTTGATCATCAAGAACAGTTACATCTTAGATGAGTCATAAGTTGCATCACCCACTACTATTATTTTCTGTATGCGTTCTCTACGGTTGGGTCCAATCCTCCTTTGATGTTACTGCAAACCTGCAATTTTGGTACATTATACTTAGGTTTTAATCACTATATTCTAAATATATGGTTAAATTCTGGATGTATACTAGTTGACAGATAAATTGCACTCATGATTAGTTATTTAAGGAATCACATACAACGTTTATATGTAACCTTACAAATATTTGGCTGATATTAATAAGATGTAGGGAAAATAAGTGTATCTAGTAATATTTATATTGCAACAGGAACAAAATCTGCTATGTGAAGACTTGCAGCAACTACTTCTGAGTGTATTCTGAGTCAATTCAAAACACTTGAGGCTCTGTAGTAATTCTTATTTCAGTAACATAAGATCAAAGACTATTGGAGCAAAAATATTTACTGTTGTAAACAAATATCAGTTTGAAAATTTGTGCTGGCTTGAAATCTATAATAGAAAAAGTTTTAAACTTGACACTTTTAAGAAATATTTCTCTTTGTAGTTGTTTGTCTTTTATATAAAGCTTCTGATTTGCTAATACAGTAACAATGAAATTAGATCTATAAATGGACTGTAGTTGCACCTGCCTGGCTTGGGAAAACATAATATTTCAAGTGATTTTAGCCCCTAAACAGTCAGATTACCCAACCACAGTTAATAAGACTTTTAAAATAAGGGCTATTGAATCAGCATAATACTGTTTGGCACACATTGGCTTGTATATTGAATGATATGCTTTGTAAATTAACTTATCCTTTACATGAATTGGTACTAATTACTGCAGATGTGTTTAATATTAATGTGTTAATCTGTATATCAGTGACTAGAACTGTACAGTAAATTCAGAATGTCAGTTGCACATTCAATTCAGAAAGTCAGCTGATAATGTAACTTGTAGTTTATATTATCACTGGAGTGAGACAGTATGCAAAAGGCTGAGTATTTGTACGAGGCTAATTATCCGGTATGTATGTGTGAGGGTAAAGAGGGGAATGTTCTTTATTCTGCTTGAGTCAAAGGAGTTTGCAAATTTATTAGAATTGGGATATTTGTTTCTGGTTTCTGTCTCTTTGAGATTGGCCTGCCTCATAAAGAACTGTGAAACGTGTGAAAATTTATACCATTTAATTTTAACACTACAAATACAGATAATCAGTTTGGGCCTATTGCTCTTTTTTTCATAAAAAGAAACATCTAGTACTTTTTTTGTTCTTCAGTGTTTTATTCTTTTTCTTCTGGAAATTATTTGATGAGTAACTAAAAGAATAGCAAACCCAAAGAAAATTAAAATTTAAGAGAGTTCAAATCTATGAATTGTTCAACAAGCTTTACCTTAGGAATGTGCAAAGTTGAAAAAACATGGGAAAAAAACATTATTTGACCTTCTCTAGCTTTGACTTAGTTTAGGCATGCTGTGAATGTTGCGTGGATATATTTTTCAGTTCCTCAGATATCTACGTTTTCCCATACTTTAAAATGCATACTTAAGGTACCTTATCTTGTACATTTAGTTAAACTATAAAGGTCCTTCAAGGGTGAGCATAGAATAGCAGCATACAGGGCACGTACAAATGTACCTTATCTGCCTCTGAAGATGAGAACCAGAAGACCAGCCACCTCAAGTGTATGTATACCAATGCACGCGGCCTGGGGAACAAACAGGAGGACCTGGAGCTCTGTGCGCAGTCAGGAAGTTATGATATCATAGGAATAACAGAAACATGGTGGGACAACTCACATGACTGGAGGTTTACGATGGATGACTATCGGCTGTTTCATGAAGACAGGCAGGGTAGAACAGGAAAAGGAGTCAAGCTCTATGTTAAGGACAACCTCAAATGTATAGAAGTCAACTATGGTAATTGTGGAACCCGTATCGAATGCCTCTGAGTCAAGATCATAGGGGTTGTCTCCAATGGGGATCTTACAGAAGGCATCTGCCATCGACCTCTAAACCAAGATGAAAAGGCCAATGAAGTATCACGTGGGCCATTTAAGCAAGTTTTGGGTCAACAGAACCTGATTCTTATGGGTGACTTCAACTACGCAGACATTTGTTGGAAGAACAATACAGCAGCTTGCATGTTATCTACCAAGTTCCTGGAATGCATAGAGGACTGCTTCCTCATACAAATATTAGATGTGCCAACCAGGAACAAGGCACTGCTGGACTTGCTACTCACAAACAAAGAAAACCTGCTTGGTAATATCTGTTAGTGATAGCCTTGGCTGCAGTGATTACAATATTGTGGAGTCTGGGATCCTGCTGACCATGCTGAAGGTTAGTACAAATACAAAGGATTTAGATTTTAGAAGAGCCCTGGACTTTTCCAAGGCTTTTGACACGGTTCCCCACATCCTTCTCCTAGAGAAACTGATGCGTTAGGGTCTACACAAGTGGACTGTGTAGACCTTAACAAGAGGTAACAGGCACAAACTTGAACATAGGAAGTTCCATCTTAACATGAGGAGGAACTGCTTTACTTTGAGGGTGGCAGAGCACTGGCACAGGCTGCCCAGAAAGGTTGTGGAGTCTCCCACACTGGAGACATTCAAAACTCACCAGGACGCCGTCCTGTGCATCCTGCTCTAGGGGACCCTACTCTGGCAAGGGGGACTGGACTAGATGATCTCCAGAGGTCCCTTCCAACCCTGACCATTCTGTGATGGGTGGGGAACTGGCTGATGGGCAGCGCCCAGAGGGTAGTCGTAAATAGCTCCTTTTCAAACTGGTAACCTGTCACAAGTGGAGTCCCCCAGGGATCGATACTGCCCCCAACATAATATCTTCATAAGTGATCTGGATGATGGGGTCAAGTGTACCCTGACAAAGTTTGCTGATGACACCAAACTGACTGGGGAAATGGACACTTCAGAAGGGATAGCCACCCTGCAGGAAGACCTGGATAGGCTGGAAGAATAGACTAACAAGAACCTTATGAAATTCATCAAGGATAAGTGTAAGGTCTTGCACCTGGGAAAGCATAAACCAGGAGGGCAATACAGGCTGGGATCTACCCAGCTGGGTAGCAGCTCTGTGGAAAGTCATCTGGGGGTCCCGGTGGACAACAGGCTCAATATGAGTGAACAGCATGCTGCAGTAGCAAAGAAAGGTGATGGTATTCTGGGCTGCATCTACAGGGGCATCACCAGCAGAGATAAATGAGTCATTATCCTGCTCTACTCAGCACTTGCCAGGCCACACGTGGAATACTGTGTTCAGTTTTGGTCCCCACTGTACAAAAAGTATGTGGACAGGCTGGAGAGGGTCCAGAGGAGGGCCACCAAGATGATTAAAGGACTGGGAAGTCTACCATATGAGGAAAGGCTGAAAGAAATTGGGTCTGTTCAGCCTTGAGAAAAGAAGTCTTAGGGGGACCTTATCACCATGTTCCAGCATTTAAAGGGTGGCTACAAAGAAGATGGAGATTCCCTTTTTACAAGGAGTCACGTGGAAAAGATGAGGGATGATGGGTACAAGTTACTTCAGCGGAGATGCCAAATGGACACAAGAGGAAAATTTTTCACAATGAGAACAATCAGCCATTGGAAAAACGTCCCTGGGAAGGTGGTGGATTCCCCATCACTGGACACTTTTAAGATTTAGCTGGACAGGGTACTGGGCCACCTTCTCTATGCTGTGCTTTTGCCAAGAAAGTTTAGACCAGGTGATCCTTGAGGTCCCCTTCCAACCTGGTATTCTCTGATTCTGTGATACAATATTCCTTATTTATGTGTATTACGTATTTTCACTTTATTCAAATGTAGTCTGTAGTGAAATTTGAGCACATGCAGAAAGACTTTGTTGGTCTAGAAACAGATAAAATGGTGATAAAATACATGCACTCTACAAAGAGCTTTTAGATGACCACAGATGATTGTATAACACTTATATTCAGTAGTCCCTTCCTCTCTGTCCCCTCTCCGCCGCAAGTGATTTGAGAGGAACACACATTTGAAACTGTTTCTAGAGACATCTAAGCAGATAGTGCGTAATGCAAGTGTAAATTATGGCATACAATGTTCAAGAAATATTAAAATAACAGTTTGAATAATTACATTGTATGTTGTGCATTCTAATATCTAATTCTCCCATCGTCATCCAAAACCTCATAAAATAAGCTGTTAAACTTAACTGAGACAGGCAACCAAATAACTGTGATAAATTTACATTTACAACACTGTTGCAAGGACAGTAAATCATGATGCTTAAACCTAGGGACAACCAGTAAACAGCTATGAAAAATTTGCATTTAAAATTTTAAAGTGCAATCTTTATGGACTGCTTTAAAAAAAAAAAGTTTCTAACATTTCAACTCTCTGTCTCAGCTCTGAATCTGTGTTTTACTATAATATTAGAAAGCACTGTCCAGACATCATGTTGGAAAACAGGATGCTATTGGTTTTGATATTTTTTTTTTTTAATGTACAGGAAAATAATGCATCAGTTACCAAGTTAATATTTTTACATTAAAGATTTGTTTCCCTTTTAATGCATCTTTGACAAAGCTAGGAAACTTCATTGCATCTTGAAAGTTTTCCATATTTTTAGACTGGACTCAGAGGTAATATTTCTTAATTGTTGAGGTCACGTGTGCTCAGTACTTCTGAATGTCTGCCCAGGGTTTATTTTACACTAATGCATTCTTGCCTTCTAAGTTGTAAATATATACAGAAACTCACAGAAAAGTTTCAGACTTAGTATGTCCTATATATTGCAATTATTGGGTAAGTTATCTAGATATTTAAGATGTAGAAACCCTTTTATCTCTCTTTCATGTTTTTTCTCAAAATGCAAAGAAAACCTTAACCTGAAGCAAAGCAAAAAAATAAAATATAAAAAGCTATAGCTTACAAATAACTTTCCTGATAGTGCCTTTCCTCTAAATGAAGGCAGAAAAAAGTTATGAGAATGGCTTAGTATGTTCTTCAGTGGGATTTGTGTGCTTGGTGATACAAAATCATTCATGAGTAAGTCACTGCTTTGAAGGCCTGGCCAGATTTAAAAAAAAAAAACAAAACAAAACTTTTCCTGCATAAAGGAAAACTACTATGGAAAATTTATGTTCCACTGAAAGACTGAAACTATCTTCTGGGCTAACAGAGTTTATAGAGAAATATTGTAAATCTCTTGGAAAAAGTGGGGTTTTGAGTAAAGCAAACACAAAACTTAGTATTATATCAGTGAAAAACTGAATCCCCTAAAATGGGGTATCTAATTTGCTTATTTACTTTTAAAAATAACTTTATTCATCTGTAAAGCTATTTTATGGGTTAGACACAGTTTTCAGTGTAACTGTATAAAAATAATATATTCAAAATAACAAGAAAGATCTTGTTTGGGCACTTTTGCTTGAAAGCAAAATCAACAAAGAAAAGTGAATTGTCAACAATGGCTGGCCATTCATAACTCTTATTATTAAAAAACATCACGCTGATCACACATCTATGATGTTGAAGTTTTTATTTTTTCATATTTTTATTCAGCTTTATTCTAGCTTTATTCAGCTAGAATGCAGAATTGCTTTGGTCAGAAAAAGAACAGCAGTTTTGTAAAGTGGTGCTGGTTTTGTCTTCAAGGTTAATTCTAAATTAAGGTTTTGTAGAGGTTTGCTTTAGCATTTTAAGTAAGACGTTCTTAGGACTTTGTGATGAATGGGAAATCAAATGTTTACCCTTTTTTAATAAATATCTTAAGAACATGAAATCTATGTCAGCATGTTGATAGCTGTATTTGTCCTACTATTTTCCTATAGATGCAGCACCCGAATGAAATGTAGCATACAGAGTAATTATTCATAAGGTTGTGCTTATCATAGAAGTATGACCAAATGTCATTGTTTTTCCTTAAAATAGAAAACTGGATATGTGCTCAAACGTTGCCACTTTGAGGCAAGCAGAATGTCAACCTTTTCAAATGTGGCAACAGCTATGGAATTTAAGTTGTAAATGTGATGAGACAGAAAATCAGGTGTGTCCTATGGTTATAATTGTGGTGTGAGTGGGTGTCAGGGCTCTGTCTGTTAATAAGCAGCAGGAGGCATAATAAAACAGTATATCTGTACCTTTACTCCAAGACTGGTTAACTTCTTGTAGAAGAAACATCATCCTGGTGTGGGTAAAACAAGGACAAACGTATGCCGCTACAGTGCCTGCCAAGGAAATATGTGCCAGTAGTTTGTTAAACTGAGTGTTGAGTATATTTGTCATCTTAGTTGTTTTGTTTTTTTTTTTTTTTTTTAACGTTTGAAATGCTTCTTATTCTAATGCTATTAGAATGATATCATAATTGGCATGCCAGTTATGCCAAATATTGGCATAAGACTGGAAGTAATTGCTAATATATGTAACTGAAGATAGCATCAAAATGCTTAAATAATGCTATATGCATCTGGATTCCTTCATACCTGTATCTTTCTCCCTAGAAACTTTTCTATAGTGAACCTGCATTTTGGAAAAATGCATAGGCCACAGCCTGATCCCACACATGGTTTTATACTGTGATGTTTTTGAACTTTGCATCAATAGGCTCCTTCTAAAACTCCTGAAAAGTTGATTAAGAAAAAGTCAGATAATAGATGCAATTTAGCATTCCAAGTATATGAAAATTTCCGAGGTGTCAGCACCACTGAAAAACTCAGGGAGTACATAAATCAGAGTGGTGTGTAAACCATTGTTTTAGTTGGACAACTGCATAGTTATTTAAATGAACCTGTCCTTGGCCAAAATCCAACCCAAGGCCAAAGGATCGCAGTGCTTTGTTTGGCTTGGTCTAAAATAGCTGGCTGCTACAGAAGGTTAAAATGTGCCTTGGCTGATATATCATGCTTTTTTAAAGTAAGCCATAGCAACAGGGTATTAAAAATCTAAATGTAGTGCTGTTCTGCCGGTGGCACTACTAATAACCAAGCAGTCACAGGCATATAGCTGCAATGCTTCAGACTGCCACATAGAGCTTTATTTCAGATTAGAGCACCTTTTTGGATCAAACTGTGTTTAGGCTAAATCAGTAATATATTAGATGATGGAGGAGGAGGAGGAAATATCACAGCAGCATAGTTTCAATAATTACTGCTATTGTTAGAAAACTTGTTTTTTTCATGTCTCTCTCTTCCTAGGAACTTATATTTGATGATTTTTTTCTTTTTTCAAAATAGATGGGTTATACTTGCATTCTCACATACGCTATTGTTACATAGTTGTCTTTAATACAGCTGTTCAGGTGTCTTTTTTGATCGTGTAAAGATTGTTCATTTTTTTCCTTATCTGGCAATTATTTTCTTCCTGAAGCAAAGGTTGGAAACAATTTAAGGAGAGACACCCTTTCACAGGGTCACTGTGAGTTAATATACATTATTGGTTCCCCAATACAAAAGTGTTGCCTGAGCCTAATAAAAGTAAAAAAGTGACAGCATTAGTTCAGTCTAAAGGCCGTTTTAATTCTCTTGGTTTTGACAGTGGCCAAAAGTGGATGTCAAGGGACATGTAAGAGTTTGTGGAGCAGAGACTTCCTGAGCCAGAGGTAGTTTTGGTTTATACAGTAACCCTCAGTGGATTTCCCTCCCATTCACAGGCTTCAAGTTACAGACCAGAGGTTAATGTTTTGTGTCCATCGTGTTTTGTGACAAGGCAGTCCATAGCTGAACTATACATCATGTGAATTTTGTCTGTTCAGAATTTGCCATCTACTAACATCTTTGCAGTCACCTTATTCTTTTATCTGAAGACGTGATGAGCAGTCAATCCTGGCTCATTCTCTGCAAGTCATTTGTAATATTACATGGATATAGGAATTATTGGAGAGGGTAAGAGGATAGCAAATTCTGATGCTCTTTCAGATCTTCTCTTTAATCATTACACAGCTCTTGCATTAAGCTATTCCTAATATTCTTTTTATACTGCAGGGAATTCCATTCATGGGTAACTGTCATCTTTTGCTAATAGAAATGTTTCCAATTGACTTGTTCTTTCCATACCATTACACAGCTTTGTAATGTACATATATATAGTAAAGGTACATCAAAAAAGTAAACAATTAGTTGTTCTTGTAAATCGATCCATAATTACTAGGCTGAAGGGGAAAATGTATGGCCAGCTGCAAATTAGGATTAATTACATTTAAACTAGTCACAAATTGAGTGTTCTTTATGCAGAATTATGCAGAATATTTTATAGTACTCCACTGTGCCCTGTCTGTTTAAAAACAAAAACAGACACGAAAAACTATACAGTCACAAAACCCCAATGATGATTACGAAATTTTTATTTACTACTGGTAAGTAAAACATAAAACATAAAACAGCTGCTTAGACAGAGGTCTTCATAGACTGTAGTTACTATTTCTGAAGCATTATTAGGTTGTTATGCTGACCTAGAAGACACCAGATGTTTCTATCAAAAAGAGAAAAGAGGATGATTATAAGAGCTAGAAAGGAGCAAAATACATTTGTCAATAATAGAACTGTAGTTACAGGATTTTTTTTCTCCAAATATATAGCCAGCAAGTAGTGTTAAAGGTCTACGTTTTCTCAGGAGCAAGGTAGCTAATCCCCTAATCTATGGTGTTTGCATGTAAAACGCTAATTTAACCCGACTATGTTTTCTTCCACTGGCATTTAAGAGTAATATTCTACCTTCTCTCCAGACAGCAGTAGGTCTGACGCATCTTCCCTCAGTGAGAAAGCGCATATCTTTTCAGCTTGGCTTTGAAATTTGTTGATCTTGTTTCCTATCTAACATGGCAGAAGCTTCTGATCATGGCTACTGCTGATAATTTTCTAGATTCACAAATAATATATGTTGTGTCTTGTTTGATCTTTTTGTATAAAGCTAGTCAGATAATTGGTCTTTTTGGCTTGATGAGATGAAGAAGACTAATAATGAAACAAAAAACGGGGAAAATATTTTGCAGTAACATGAAATATTTATTTGAAACAACGGCTTGTGTTTAATTTTCAGGACCTTAATTTTTTAAACCACTTCAAATATGAGTTATTTCTTGAGGTCAGTATGATTTGGAATGAAAATCAAACTTGTGAACAAAACCTGTAGGGGCTTATAATTATATATGTGTAAGTATATATATAAAATATTTTGAGCAAAATTGACTTAATTTTGGAAAGCTAATTATTCCTACAACTGCCCGTTTAGTTAATTTTGCTATTTCATCAAAATTGTGCCACTTTCTGCTTTTTGGAATGTTGCATTGGGGCTTCTGTGGAGCCCCGATATTTAGTATTCAAACTTGTCTCTCTTTGCAGCATTTAAAACTAGTGGCTGAGACAGTCTCCTAGAGAGTGAGATGTGAATTTGATGTTGTGTTCTACACTACCCCTGCCTGAGTATGGGTGAACCTGTAGCCAGCCTGAAGTAAAGGCAGTTTCACCATTCATGTTAATGGGATCAGGAATTCATCATGTGCACTTAGCACCAGGAGAAGTAAAAGTGAAGTCCTTGAGGACATACCTCATGGCTACACCTGAAGCAGATGTCTAATTTTCTCCTTATTATGTTGTTTTCATGCTATTAACTGATCCACTTAAAGTAGATGAAAAAACTTGGCCTCGTGCCCTGAATTCTTGTCAGCAGACTTTCAAGCTTTTGTGTTTTTTCTGGCAAACCTAAATCTGTATTGATTTTTTTATTTAATCACATTTCCCAGAGAAAGCATGGTGAATAAGCCACTAGACTAGGGCTTAAGAAATTTCAGCTTAAGCCTTTGTTCACCAGTTTTTCTCTAAGTCATTTAGGTTTTAGTACATCGGATAGTCAAATGGAATAGATAACACTTCACAGTTGACAGGATGCTTGTAGGGGTAATTTCATTAAAGATTTAAAAACAGATCCTACACTAAAAAGCCATCTGACTACAATTTCCTACCATGCAAAATTGGTGAGAAGAGAATGGTTTTTGCCATACTGGTTTCAAAGTCCCTTGTTAACTTCTCTGAAATAAAACTTACTGAAACAGAGACAGTGCATAGCCTACTTGACATAATACTTGCATATCCTGCAAAGCAAATTTGACAGTTTTTGTGGTGTTTGGGCGAAGTCCTTCAAAATGGCAAGATTCAAGCCCTGATGAATACTGTGGCTTTGTAAATAGGAAATTAGAACAATGTGTATGGTGAAGAATATTTTTCACATGAGAGAAGATCTCATTAACTGTTTGACCCTTTTTCTACCGTATGTTAATGTTACCTTATTTTCCCAGTCTCTTGTGTTTTGGGGGAGTCCTTTTAACAGTGGAATGAGGCAATATGAAGTGTTTTTCTATCTGTTTAAATCTGTTACTTGTGCTCTGAGTTTTGTGGTAATTCTTGTGTTCCAGACTTATCTCATTATTCGGACAAAACAAGTGATTTAAAAATAACAACCAAAAAACCTCAAACCAAAACACAAACCCAAAACTAAACATGTAAATTATGTGCATTTAGACTTCCTATTCTTTCCTGGGGTCAATGTGCAAATTGCCTTGTACTCCAGTGCAGAGCCAGAGGGCCATGTTCAATGGACTTTTAACTCTAACCAACAGCTTTATAGCATATGTAATTACCAGTTATATCATAATTTATAAACCTGCTGGAATTTATAATCATCTTAAGGTACTATTTTCTTTATTTTTAATTAAGCCACTCTTTATCCTCAGTCCCTGCTTAATAATTTCTTTTTTTTTATTCTAACCATAATAGCTACCAGACGCATCAGACACAAAAGAAATAAATAAAATATGGGGGGAAAAGTACATATGCTGCCTCTAGCAAGAGGGGTATTAAAACCTAAAATGGCCCTATTATAATTGCAATCATTAAGCCATGACAAATTTATGAACGTCATACAATCAACTGGGAACTAAACTAAAATATAATAGAAATTTAAAATAACAGCAACAAAAAGCAGGCAAAAAATGTTTCTAATAACAGCAATAAATAGGCTTTTAGCATCTACAGAGTTTTGAATGCCAAGTGGAAAACCAAAACCATCAAATTTTCAATACAGAATCATGTGATGGTTATTAGCTATAGGTCCACCTGGTCCTTTAGTTTCCACTTTCAGCCTTGCCCACGGGTCCAAAGGAAACAGTATTTTCCAGTTTCATTCCAGCTGAACCATTTATAGAGTCCTTCATCTGGGAATGTCCCTCAAATGGCACTGGAAAGGTCAATACCTAGTCATCACATAGTATTAGTGAGGCTATTAAGTATTGTGATAACGAGTCCTCTGGCTGGTAAGTGTTTAAAATGGTTCAGTGACTGGAAATGAACAGAAAGGAATTATCAAACTGTCTTAGTATATTGACAACAACCCAGACTATTTGATATTCCTTAAAGCTCTGGGACATACTTAAGTATATTCATAAGATGAACTGGTCTAGTATCTTGCTCATCTGTTTTACACACAAAAAAAAGCAGCACACAGCTTTCTTCCTAAATGAATAGGAGAAAATGATATTGTTAGCAGAAATTCAGGATGTGCAAGGATACCACAAACTAAGCAACTGTTAGATGTAAGCATTTTGACATAGAGTAAATGAATAATAGATAATAAGGTAGTTCATTATGGAAACCACCTGTTTCTACCTTGCTTGATCTCAAGTATGGAATTTTAAGATAAATTCATATCTTCCAAGACCGCCTGTCTGTAGAGATCGATGCTTTCCAATAAAAAAGTAGTTGTTAATACAATATTTCACTGTAATTGAAATTATCTGGTGGTTGTTCCTCAATAAGGATCACTCAAAACTCAGGAAAAAAGACAGTAAAAAGAATGTGACATCTGCATTACTTTTAAGTTTTTGCTTCTTGAAGCAATATGCATTTACCCTCACTAAGGGATAATTGATTAGCTTAAATGCTAAGAAAAAATTCTGTACTAAACAGGTTTGTTCCATCAGGAATTTAGTCTTCTTTTTTTTTTGTTTAGCGAAATACAGGTTTATAATCTACATTCTGTTAAGGTTAACTCATATTCCAGTTGTATTTGTTTTAATTTGTTTGTTATTCAAACAAATTAGGTTATTCTACTTGAAAGATTTGTGTCTTTACTGATTATTTGATTAGGGGAGAAGTACATTAAAGATTAATGTTGGAAGAAGGAAAAGTGATATGTACTGGATGGCTTGGTTAAGTAAATTTTAGAAAAGTTTCAAACAAGATAAATAATGCATTGTGATTACCTTAAAATAGCATAAATACGAAGTCTGCAAAAAGAGCCCAAGGCAAGCTATTGCAGGGTGCTCGCCAGCAGGGCCATGCTGTTCTCTACTGCAAGTGTGTAATGTAGCTTTGCCTCAGTGCCTGGTCCGTCTATCTGGAGATTTTCTCAGCAGACGATACAAAATTTCTCTTGATTCTTGTATGGCCACAATGAACGTAAATGGGAACTCTTTCGATATGGAAGGGCGGAAGAGACTGCAGGCTCTGTTTTTAGCTTTGAAAGAGAAATATAAAGAAACCAAGAACATGATGAAAAAAGTAGAGGAAAAAATCACTTGTTTGGGTGGGGAAAGCACAAACAGAAAAAAGGTAAAACAGAAGATGTTGGTGTCTGACTCTTATTGTGAAGTATGGACCTAAAAAGTCTTCAGTTCTCAGCATGTTTTCCCTTCAGGGACAGAGGGACAAGGCTAGTTCTGCCCGAGTTAGCTCTCAGGAAGGGGCCTGGGAAGTGCTGCAGGCACCCGTCAGACTGGGATTTTTACCTCAGTTACTTACTATCACTTCTCTACCACTTCAGGAGCTGACTGAACCATGAGACTACACAGTGTGACTGGAAGCTGCCTGACTTACCAGCTAGGGAAAACACAAGTCAGGGCACATTGCACTATGCAGTGCTTTGCAGACAACATATGAAACACATCATGGGCTGATGTATAGCTTTTCTCACCTGACGCCAATAAGGAGTGAAATGTACTTAAGTGTTCTAATAGACAGCTGACAATGCATTAATGTTATTAAAAAACCAGTCTGAAGATATGTCTTTATAATGGTTTTATATTGCTGTTGTATATAAAAATCAAATAATTTCTGCGGGCAAAAAAAATCAGTTAAGCATTTTTAATACAATGAATTAACTAAAAGCAACAATCAAGCAGAGAAAAAAATGAGATAGGTGTGGAGAATAAGAAAGAAGGCTAAATGTTCCCCGTAGACATAATGTTAGTTCTTGTCTTGCATCCTGTTCATTAATATGATGTGAAGCTGTTTGATAGTGATACGATTCTTACTTAAGACTAAGCTACGGATTTGACTGGCAGATACAGAACATTTTTCCTGCTCTCATAGTTGTATTTGACTTTCTCCCCATAAATTGTTTGCAGTATTTTGCCCTAACCAAGGAGTAAGGGAGTAAAATACACAATATTATTCCCGAAAAACAGAATGTAGCAATGCATTGTTGGCTCAGACACACATGCAAAGGCTTCAAATATCAAGTTAGACATTTATTTTGGACTACCTGAACACACGATACGCATGTCTTCTTCCTATCTTGCCTCTGAGCCCTTCCTCAGCTGAATGCTTGGAAGGAGAAAAGAGCATTTTGATTATCACATAACAATAATTTGTATTGGCATAAGCTGTATTTGAAGTGCATTGTTTATTTTGTTTGTGTTAAACTGAATATTAACAGTGAATTTAATTTTCTTGCTAAAGGACAGCCCAGCTTTTAATTTCTGACTTTCTCTTGACTAGCATGTTATGTTAACTATCAAATGCCAAGAAGAATATGACTGGGGTTAAGACTTGCAGGGGTATCACGTGGCCAGTCTTGCTCCAGAATAACAAGGCATGGTATCGGTTCATGCTTTCACCATTTCTTTTTTCTTAGTGCTTTTCTTATTTGCTGGGCAAAATCGAATGCAATTGCAAAAGTCCAAGTAAGCAGCTTCCAAAGGCAAGAGTCTTCACCAGCAAAACCTTCCCATTTCAAGTGAGAGCTATTTTAATCTGTGAAGATTTATCTGTATTAAACCGATTTCTACAACAATGTTGAAGTACTCTGTAGCATTCTGTGACATTGTGACGTATTTATTAACTGTAATTCTTTAATTAAACAGATTAAAATACATATATGTGCCTATGTTTTTAAGAATGCTTGAATTGTTCAATGTTAATTCAGTTGTTTTAAACAATCCCTTTAAGAAGCTGTCTTAAATGCAGTTTTAGCAATTTCAGTGTAAAACCTTGCTGCATAACCTATCGCAGATTATGTGGAAGTTATTTCATGTGACATATGGGAGGTCATTTGTGCAAATTCATAAGTTTTGTTGTACTTCATGTTTTTAAACAAACAGTGCTTTTATAAACTTATCAAGTAAACAAATTCATCTGCATACAAAGCATTCATGTACTGCTTGTTTTTATAAATATTTATAAGTATAAAATTATTGTTCTGATTTCCTCAAATGTAATTTTTGTTATAAGTTCACTTAGTATTATTGTTTTAAAAAATACACATTTGCTAATTGACTTCCTATAGTAAGATATCTATAGGCATATGGAATGAGCAAATAAAATTAGATGAGAGACTTTTGCAAAAAGGGTAAGGAATGTTCTTATAAGGGAGCACAACTGTTTGCATGTGAAGTTAAAATTCTAAGAGAATGAGTTTATAGGCAATTCGGGGATTTTGAGGAATATGGCCATATAACACAGAAAAGTGGATGGAGTCTTAAAAATGTTGCAAAGATTGGTCAACGTTTTTCTTTAGAAAAATACTTCATGTATCATTTCTCTAATCCATTATTTGAGAGTCTGTTGCTAGTTGGCAAAAATCTCATTCTGCCTGCTATTCTCAGTAGCTAACAAAGTTTCTTTCAGCACCTGTACATTTCAGATAATATGTAACAAATATAAACATTCATAGACATGTATTCCCTATATGATATTTACAAACATGTAAGTAGGTTTATTAGGAGCATAAGTGTTATATAGGTTGCATTGCACAGAAATGTTTGAATCTTATGGTTCTACTTGTTCACATATGCTCTTAACCTGTTCTCCATTTATGATTTTAAACAATTGCTTAAATATTGGAAGGAGCTGTGTGATAATTTTTCAGAGCACTCAGACCTGGTGCTTTGTTTGGGCTCTGTTTTCGAGCTCAAGCATTACTACTGCTTCTTCCATTTAGAAATTTCATTTTTACCAAAGTTAAATGGAAGCTGTGGTTGGATGTACAAGGGTGAATTACTTTGCTTTTGCAAATGTTATCAGCTGTTAGTAGCAATTAGCTTACAGAGTTGGTTTTTTTTTTCTTTTTTTTAATGCCTAAATAGCAAGGTGATATATTGTGTGTTAACGGAAGGGAAATTTTAAACAAATGTAGGTCATCTTTGAACAAAATTAGCATTCAACAAAATACGCCTGTTATAATGTCTCAGCTTTAGAAAGCCAAGCCTATAGACTTAAAAACATGGTAAAATGCTGCCCTCTTCTGCTTATTCCAAACTCAATGTTTCTCTACAGTGTCCGCAGTGCCTCTGAGCAATCTTTAGTCTGTGTGATAGACACTATGTTAAATCTTCTGTTAAAAAAGAAAAAACAAACTTGCAAGTACGCTTGAAGAAGCAAGCATATACTTAATACTGACACTGTATGTAGGAAAAGTACATAGGTATTTTAGCAGAAGTATCTGATATAATTGATGCATTCTTTTCATTAGGTTAAATAAAGTAAAAATCCTGTTTCTCAGCTCTCTTATAAATGTACTATGGAGGAATTAAAGGATACAGCTGGACTTTAACCTTTATAAGGAAACTCATCTCTTCGATAATGAATTTACCCATTATGCGTTGTGTCTTCTTGACAAACCTGTCCATTGCAAAGCAGTACAGATGTACAAAACACTGGCAAAGAATGGAGCAGTGTTATTTTATTATATGTTGTAGCTTCTCTGGGTATAGACATGCTGCTTTCATTTATAACATTAGTAGTGAATTCTAAGGAGCTAGACTTAATTTTTTTCAGTTAGAGAGAGAGAGAGAGAGAGCAAGCTACTTTCATTTCCAGAGGAGAAATAATAGCTTTACAGCTTATAACTGCCCTTTAGCAAAAGGATATTCTTAATAGAAACGTGCTTGCATACTTAGTTCAACTCTTCCATAGACAATATATTAGGTGTTGAAAATTATGGGAATGAAGGCAAGGGAAGTGATGAAATAAATTCATTTTTTACTTTGTCTCTGCATTACAAATATGGGAATTTGAATTTCTTAGGAGTTCTCCAATTTAAATATAATTCTAATAAGGTTTTCTGTTGACTATGATGTAATGGACAGGGAAATATAGCACATCGTGAAAGTGCATATTAATGTATTTCAGTTATTATAAACACCTTTTTTTAGAAGAAAATCTCTTCAGAACAAACCTCAAAATAAAGTTCTGACGTTGGGCAAGACTATTTTGCTACATACCTTCAGAGATGCTTCACACTGCAAGAATTAGAATGCTTTCCCAGTAGACAGAGAATCTGACTTTATTATAGTTTTGCTTTTGCCTCTCAGGTTGCATTGTTCTCACCTTAACCGTACATCTAACTAAACTTATGAGAAAGCAGTTGCTGCAGAAAATAATCAAACAACTTGTTTAAATCCATCTTTAAATCTAGCACCGTGTTTTCTTCTGCAATACATTCAACAAAGCAGTTATGATTCACGATTCAGTCAGTGTGGCTTTTTGTAAACATAGTCTTTCCACATATTCTGTGACATTTCTGTAATGAATCATCAGTCATGAAAAATGTACATTGTCAGAGGCTAACAATGGGAGAAGTCGCTGAAGTAACAGGTTACTATTGTGATTGCCATAAAATAGCGTTGTTTAAAGATGACTCTGTGATTCAGTATATATACTGACAGGTACACATATTATCATATGTCATTTCCAGGATGTCGATTCATTAACCTGTTGAAATCCATAGGAAGTGTAGCACTTACGGCTTGATTGAAATTTAGTTATAAAAACATTTGTTCAGTGACTATTGATGTAATAGCAATGCTTCTCTGACTAGTACTATCCTAAGTATATCTGTCCCAGTTTTCAACATCACTTAACACTTGATGCAACCTCAATTTTAAATTAAGTACTCCCTTCCAGGCTAACAAAAGCCTTTTGGCAGCTGTAGCTGCCAGCACTGAATTACAAGCAAGTATGAGAGAAGTGATAAAGGACAGGTGCTTACAATGATGCAATTCTTCTTTTGTGAAACAATGAAAATTCACAACTTGTTTGCACAGTACAGAAATGTTGCCTTTTCATATCTATGACTTAATGAGCAATTACCTTGAAACGACTGATTTCTGGGTGGTGTGTTTGGTATCCCCATAAATGTGCTTTAAATGGTCAATTTACAATCAGCTTAGTTGGACTTAAGTATAATTTTGAGTTGTGAAATTGTGTTGTGCCATTAATGAAAAATTGATGTTGTTGCTGTTGTTATCTCAACAAAAGAGGAAATACTTTCCACTTAATCCTGTGGCTTCATCCTTGGCAATCACAGACCAAGACAGAGATTAATACAGCTGATGATGTGCTGGAAGGAAAAAGTAGTGGTATCAACAGTTCTATTTCCTAATTGTTGCTTAGCCTGAATTGGTCACAACATAGATTTTTCACAGCCTATATATAAAAAAGTAACATTTTTAAAAAATGGTTCTTCCTGTGAGTTGAATGAGCAGTGATTTATTGCACTCTGGTTATGTATCGCCCTTGTGAATCAAGAGTAATGGTGTTGATATGTACTTATGCAAACAGTGAGGAGGAGACAAAGTATGGAGTCAGAACGGAAACAGGCATTAAGGAAAAAAACGGTGTGAAACATTCTCTGGTCTCTACTTATGCAGGTAGGAAGGTGGGGAAAAAGAAAAGGGCTTTTCAGAATATTTTAGTGGCTGCTGACAGCTGCTTTGCAGAGTAATTTGATGCTGTTTATAATTTGCTGCTTTTAACAGTTCAGATGCTGCTGTCTAATAAACAGTGAAAATACCATAGTAGAACAACATTCATTCGTAGAACTGTACTTCTTGTTATCTAGGACTGCTGGTTCTTTTTGCCCAAATTTATTGTACTACATATTATCTATTATAATTTAATGTATTAAAAAGGGAGGTAAGCGTTAAAGGTAGTGTAATATCAAAACAAAAGTACAAAATCAGAAAAATGCCTTTTAGTGGTCAGTTGTTAATCCTATGATAATGGTTACAAGCAATTCTTTCAGTGACCTTAAATAGTTTGAAGGAGGGGAAACAGGTGCTTTGAATACTGTAGCACATTTCTTTCCTGTCATGGGTTATTTGCAGGACAGTTCCTTACAGAAATTTGAAAATATACAAGGCCATATTTCATTTGTCTGTGAAAAGCTTGTGAATTTTCAGAAAGGTAGTAAACTCTGCACTGTTAAAGTTGTGTCTTCAGATGCTTCAGATCCTGAAGTCTAGTTCTAGACCAACGAACTTTTGTTAAACTTTGAACTTTCTTGCTTATCAGCAGTATTACAGGACTGGACAAATGAATTTCTGAGTTTCAGTCCGGATAGTGGGCCAGCTTATGGACTACTGCTCATAGGCCACTGGTATTCTGGAGATACGAATCTGTGGAATTGCTGCTTTTACTGGGGTTTTACTGTTTGCTCAGAAGTTCTTAGATAGGGAAAACTAGTAAAAAAAAAAAAAAAAAAGGGAAAACTGAGAATTTGAGTGTATGTTACTCTTGGGAAAAATACTATTCCACATAGCTATTACAAATTTCTCATTCAAAGGGAACATTCCACAGCAATTAAGGGGTTCACTGAATAGATACAGATGAGGACAAATCCCTTCAATATTTATTGTGAAGCAGAAAATACCATAATTGGCAAGTATATCAGGGTAAATAGTTGTGATCAGTTTGTGCATATAGAGTTGACAAAAAGGTGGCTACAGAGGAATGTAATGGGATTGATAGAACAATCCTTATTTATTAGCATGGAAATCTAAGTGACGTCTTTAAATCTCTAAGTTAAAAAATTGAAAGATGTCCTGATACAAAAGGGATGAAATAACAAGTAGATTGCTCATAGGTTTAGATATGTACTCAACAATTGCTCAATGGGAAATTACTGAATTGAAACATGAAGATGAACGAGATGCTGTGTAGAGCTATAGACTTCGGTGTGGATCATGAAGTCAATGAACTCAACAATAAGAAAATATATTTATATTGGTAACTCTAGGATAACAAAAATTTAATTATGTCCAGAGCAGGCAAGAGAGCTTCCATCATAGAAGTAATAAATAGGGAGATGTTTCTTAGCTTGCTGCTGGATCTTAATCCCTTTTAATTCTATTCTCTGTTCCCCAGTAAGGGAACCCAGAGAATACTCAACTCAGTCTGAACATTTCAGTTTGTCCTCTGTCTATAATGACAAAAATCTCAGATCTTATTTCTTGCAGGAATTAGTCTTGATTATCTATTAGTGGACAGCTTCATTTCACTCAAAACAAGATTTTTATAAATTCTCTTCAGCCCAGATATGCCTATTCTGCATTCAGATCAGTTATCAGAAATTATTCTGTCTTAATGTGATGTAAGTCTTTTATTTTACAATGCAGCAGTAATGGTGAAGTGATAAAAACTCAGATTTTCTGTGTCTGCAGAGGCAGCTTGGGCAAGCAGAAGAGGTCTTACCTTTTTCCTGCTGTGACACACAGTGACTTTGTACACCCTGAGCTCTCAGATGAGCCCATCCCTTTTCAGGTTGCAGCCAAGGATCCCAAGGATTGCCACTGCTGGGAAACTTTCCTGTCCTTGCTGGGTGGGCAGCATTTAATAACACTGCTACCTTAACTAAAGCCAAGTGCCAGCTTGTGTTTTGCAATGACAGACATTAGATAAATAGGCTATAAATGTAGAGTGTATTTCCATAAATAGCTTCAAGCATGCCTAAGCTGTTTACGTTTGTGGTTTTGGCCACAATTTCATTTCTGTATGCAGTTTAGAAAACAGCTGTGTATGGGATTTGGCCTGTAGCTCACCCAGCCCACCGGGGAATGTGGGATGGTCAGATACAACACGGTGTCAGCCTCTCCAAGGCTATCTTTTGGGACAGCTCTCATTTAAAAAGAAGGCAGCTCTACTGCAGAAGCCAGCTCAGTATTTCTGCAAGGTTTTGCACAATACTGTGAGAAGATATTAGGTCTAGTCAATGAGGATTGTGGATAAAACATATTATAAATACTCTTAAGTTCTGTCTCTCTTAGTTGATAAGGTAGTTATGGGGAAATACTACATTATATGAAGACATTCAGATATTGCAGTAAGGACCACTATATAAATACTTAGATAAACAAAATCTACAAGTTTGTGAAGGAAATAGCCCAAATTTGGCAAAGCATGTGAACAATATAACAGCAAGTATAAAAGTAATCCCACTATTGGTTAGTGAAATTATTAAAATGTTTACCTTAAGCATACCTGTAATTTGCTATTTCTTGATCTTTAAAACCTCACACTTCTGAGAACTATCCAGTGATGAAATGTACCTCAGTAGCACCACCATTTTGGTTTCCCAGACACCTCAGGAAAATCAGCATCTTGGTGGAACCGATCTGTGAAAGACCGTTAGAAGTAATTTAAGGAGTGGATGATAAGACTGCTTAGCTATGAGTTCAGTGAATTAAACTGGCTGATAGTGTTGGAGTAGCATTTAGAATCACAACTAAAATCAAGACATTGTTCTGGTGTTAAGACTGATAGAAATATAACATCCCAAACACCTGTTTCTTTGTCAACGAGGCTCATAATGGTGACTTCTTGGATTCTGGAATTGAGTTCAGGGATGAAATGTTTGATCAAAGTAAATTACCAGTATTTTGAATGATTATGCTGTCTGCAAGTGTCTATTGAGACATTGCTGCCTTTTCCAAGACCTCTAATGGATTTAAATAAAATGTATCTGTACAGTTTATGCCTGTAGCTACGTCATACTATGAACACTCAAGGGATTTTTGAGGACATAATCACAGAAAACATGCAGCACTTGTCAAAGCAGTGCTAACAGTCTGCCAGAGAGTGCACCCCCCACATATATTGGTGAGAGTAAGAGGCGGCTAATATTTCGGAGTAATGAAAAACACAATAGTTTAATAACCGTATTGAGATTTAATAACTTTGGGACTTTACCACGTATTTTTTTTTTAATTGCTATTTTTGGTTATTTTTGCTAAGGTCAAATACATCACTGTGTATTTACCATGCAAAGTAGAACAATTGCTTACATTGTTAAAACTTAAGAGAAGCTAAAATGCTCGCAAATAAGAAAATTTTTTATTTTATTCTAAGTAAATATAAAGGGTTAGCTATCAATATTTCCTTGAACAACTTACTGTACAAAAGACTTGCATATAGATGTACATACAGATGTGGAAATTATGCTTTAAAAGTAGCACAAATGTGTATATTTTCCTTTCATTCAGAGATTCAGTCGATTGGTAATTTAATCTTAGTTTTAGACCTGTTAGTGTGAAATACATAATTTCTTACTAAAAGCATGAGTCACAATAACATCAAGCTGTCTACGCTCTCCCTTCCCCCATGAGTGCTTGTGCATATTCTCTGTTGGTGAAAACGTAACAAGCAGATTTAATTCAGTACACAACACACGTTAAGCTACAGAAGAGCTATATACATCAGAGAAGTTTTGTGATGAATATGCCAACTTCGTCCCTTCAAATAAAAGCATTTAGATGAATGCTTTTGTGAAAAGTTTGTTGTAGTTACCTCCGTATATTAACATCCCTATTTCAAATAGATAGAGAGTTTTAAAATTTTTAAATGGGCTTTGAAGTCCACACACAGAACCTTGAAGATTTTGCTTGAAATGTATTGTAAAAGGTTTGCTATTTAAAAGCCTGGTATTTGTACAGACAAGTTCAGATGTTTTCAGTTACAGATTTGAGGAGATGTAAAATAGGCTTAGAAACAAAAGAAAGGTGTTGTGGTTTCCTCAAACCAGGACAGGAAGGTTAAAATCAAACTATGTTTTAAGGTTTCAAAAAACCCAAACAACCC
>VZSZ01008383.1:172323-207770 GCA_013398815.1 Ibidorhyncha struthersii
CCAAACAACCAAACAAACCCCAAACCAACAAAAATCCAGCAAAAACCCAAAGAAAAGAGGTAATTTAAGGACATCAAGCCAGAAATTAAGCAAAATACAAAGATCAGTAAACAAAGGAAAACCAAACAGCTTGAATCTCCTGGCAACATAAACAATTAAGCTATCCAAAAGTACTGACAAATTTAGCAAGGTCTCAAACATACAAAAATCCCAACATATTCCAATTGGAATATATTTATACTGTCATAGTTTTGTCAGCCTGTTCCCTGTATAATTTTCTAAAGAAAGAACAAATCTTAATCATCAAGATTTTGATAGTCTTTTGCCACAAACAGCATGTTTTATTTAAACCAGTTTTACACCCAAGATTCTTTGAAATTTTCAACTGTCTCTGGGTAATGCATTGTTTTGTGATATGCCTCATTGGGATGTGTCAGGTTCATTCGTATCTTATGATGAATCATGTTACTGAAATGACATGATAAGTATTTTCAGTATAAATACATTTTACATTTTGAAGGTGGGGAAGTGAGTTTGGTTTGTGCTCTGTAAATGTATTTTAAAGTGAGTTAAAAACTGTCAAAGAAAACAAAAAAACTTCAGAATTTGTGATGTAGTAGAAAGCTTATGCTTCCTCCCTTAGCTTTTAAACTGCCATAGAGCTTACTCTTACCATTTGGCAGGCATTTTCAATTGCATAAAATTGTGAAGTGACAATTTCATTTTAGTACTTAATACATTGTAATACAGTTATCACAAAGTGTATAATTATATATATATGTATATAATTAGAGAATAGCCCCAAACATAAACCACAAATTTTCATTTTGAATGGTAATTGAAGGCACTTGACAATTCTGAAAGACTCTATAATGCAAAAGAAATGCCAGCAAGAAAAGCTATGCTGGGCCTAAGAAATTCTGGATGTGATACAGGGTCACATTACTAAACCCCTTTAACAAATTGCCTTTTTTGCAAAAGCAAACTTAAACAGAATAAATAACTCGGGGTAAGGGGAGGCAGCAGATAGGAAAGCTGGGTGACATAAAATTATAAAGACTAGATCACTGAGACATCTTCAGTTCCAGGAAATCTGGGCAGAGTAAGGAGTCTCAATTCTGTTGTGTTGCTCTTTTTTATTTTGTTTATGTCCTGATTTATAATTGTATCCACTTAAATGTAGGATTATCTTTGAAAATTTCTTCAGGTTAAATAGAAATTTTGATAGAGCTTGGAAGATGAGCAACATTTGAAGTGAGCAAATTGGCATGAGTATATGTTCATGTATCTGCTGTTCAGAATTTTATGCATAATTAGTAGCAATGTTTGACCATTACGGTTTACCTATGAACAGTGGGGAAAAAATCAAGGAACTTAATAGCAACACACAGTTATAAAATCTCTTTAAATAACTAAGTAAGCATAATTTATTTGACAAACTGTCTACTAAGAAGTTATTCTAACACCAATACCCCACCCCCCCGATATCTGTGTTTAGTGGTGTTTCAAGGATCTGTTAAAAATAATGTAGAAAGGGCAGATTTATCTCATTAGGTGGGGAGAAACAATGCAAGGGTAGTGGAGTAGCTGAACCCTTTCTGTAATTATGGCTATACAACTTGCTGTGAAACCTGGGAGAGGATAGAAGAAGGTGCCAATGTCACTAAGGCTCTCTTTTCCTTCCCTCTTGTCCTCTGTCAGGTGAAGTCTTTTAAAATCAAAAGAAAGTAGCAACTCTCAGTAGCACCTCTGCCCTTTGCTTCCTCACTATTTAACCAGACAGTGAATTTCTTGAATGGTAAAGTGTCTGCAATAGTTTTCATCTACGTTGTTGACATAGGTGTAATTTAAGGCTGGAACAACTTAAGTTTGCACATATTTTAGCAATAATGTATTAAATGGTGTAGTAGTGGTATGATATGATACGGAACAACTGCAGTAAAGTGTGCAGTTGTACATTGGCTTCTTTCCAGCATTTTGTTCTAATGAATGAGCTTTTTCTTGTTCTTGGAAGCTGTGTCACTAAGACGGTATGTTCAAAGCTTGGCTTGGATGATTTTTCTTCCTTCGCATTCCTCAATAAATACCACTACAAAGGCTTAAAAACAAAGGGAGGGTTGCAGGAAATTACCCAGGCCACCTCCTTTGCTTTTCTTTCCTCTTGTTGGAAGGTGAGAGAATACAAAGCATTATTATGTTATCTCTCTCTTCATTATGAACATATGAATAGGGCAATTTCCTTATTCACACATCTTTACAAATTGCTAGCTTGACTTCCTGTCATTTAAAACTACAAGTGTGTTTAACAAAGAATATAATAGAAACATAACAATTATTACAGGAATTAGGGTAATATTAAAAACTCATTGGCTTAATTAAAAGCTGATTTCTTTACAAGTAAAGGTCTAGGTTGCATCAATTGGAAAGTACAAGGAGAAAGTACCCAGCAACTTCACAACATCAATTATAATTTTAGAAAGGTGAGAAAACTGTTAGTATTTTTAGTATAGTGTTAGATTTATGTTTTTGCTTTAGTTTATTTTCCTTATTTTTTTAACAAAACAAACAAAAAAGACCACATAAAAAAAACAGCCCTAAGAAAGGATGGTTATTCAAAGCACTAGGCACTCCCAATGTAAATCTTGCAAAACAACGAAGCAGACTCCTGATGTTAATCACCCACATAGACACATCAAAGTCAGAGAATTAACTGATCAAACATAAAGCATCTGTTTAAGTGCTTGGCTGATTTGGGCTACAATTAAAGATATAGCTCAGCAAGCATAAATGTAAACTTAAAAGTTATATATATTATATTAATCTTCTAGGAGCCATAAAATTAATGAAAATTTGCCTTACACTGAAATTTTATTAGGTTGTAGTAAAATGATGACGGATCCCAGTGGCACAGTTGCTTGAGGTCATTTTCCAACAAAACTTCGCCATGAGCAATTCAGCCTGGAAAGGATAATACAGATTTTACAGAGACAGCTTGTCTTACAGAACATATTTGCTGAGCAATACCATTCTACCTATAAAAGATAATACCGGGGGATCAAGACCTCTTTGAGATGACTTCATTTATTTACTTTCCTGTAGAGGAGGTGTCATTAAGAGTTCATGTTCAATAAGAGTGTACAAGTTGTTTTGGATTTTGAACACAGACTGGCCAGGAATCTGGATTTTTTTCCCTCACAGGTTCAGTATTCTAGAAGTTTGTCTTCAGGTCATTGTGGGCATTATCTTGTTGTAGACATTGTAAGAACTGTAGAGTTCTGTATTAGATAGTAGCTTTTCTTGAAAATCAGGGATGAGGCAGGCCAGCTTGTATAGCAAGTGTATAGCTGTAACTGTTCAACTAGTGTGTATTAACTTTTCTAGACAATTGGGTTATATGTGAGTGTTTCTGCTTCCTCTTCAAATAAATTATAACAGGTTAAATTACCTTCAGTAGTGGCTTATGTTACATATTCTATTTTTCATTAAAATGGACTATGATAATTCATAGCGTTAATATTATCTCAGTGGAAGTGTGTTAGCTAATGAGTTGGGGAAATAACTCTGAAAAAAAGTTTTTCTTTTGAAGAAAAAGTTTTCTCTAGCAAAGCATATGTTTTGAGGGGAAAAAAATTTGCAGTGAATAGGGACTGAGTCAGTACGAATGCTTAAAACACCTATTTCACGCACAGAGATCCTTTCTGTAATTATTGCATGTTCAGGCTATGACTTGTTCTTGGAACCTCATAGTTCTTGGGAAACCTTTCACTGTAGCAATTAGTGAATAGCCAAAAAGGATAAGGGAAGTCACAGACAGCTCAATCTGGTTGATGCTTCAAACGAAATGTTTATTTTGAAGATAGTTGGGAAGTGGTAGTCAACTACTCTTCACTGGGCTGAAAGTATTTCCCCCCTTCTGCAGAGCACAAAACAACCTGGTTCACTGCGGGAAGAAAAAAGAAAAGGTGTATGTGGTGATATATTTCAGGCCATGTCAGGTGCTCTGTGGCAGAAGACTACTGATTGTTTGTTAGGTGAGAGTGAAACCCTCCTAAATCCCTAAAATCCAGTTAAACGGAATATTTTTGTACATATTCTAAATAAATGAAAATTAAACTTCACCACGATTCAGAATATTGAATTACAATACTAGATACATAAGATATCACTGAAAGTTGTATTTAAACCATGAAAACCAGAATAATTCAATGTTTGAAGTGTTCTGAGTGATTTCTTTTTTTTTTGTTTTCTCTCCATTCCCTGTCTATGCAAAGTCAGTTAGGAGATCTATGAAATGCCACACACACATACATTGAGTTTGATATGCAATTCACTTTTATCCCTGGTAGTTATACAGTTGTGAGGTAATTGTAAGGTGGTATGGTGACTGCAAAAAGCGAGTTGGCTGGATTCAGGGCAAAAATATTTTTGTAACTTGGATAAAAATATATTAAACACTGTGAATGAACTATGATTTAACTACTACTCAGTGGAACACTAGTCAATGTTATATTAATTTTCAAAGGGGGGAAAAAAAGAAATAAAACAGATACTCTCAGAAACAAACAAACAAAAGAACATAATGTACCCCTCAGGCAGTCAAAATTCCCTGACTTTTTTCCAGACAAGTACTTCAGTGTTCAAACTGAAAACAAAGTTAAACAGTTCTTTGATTGAATTTACCAATTATGATCTGTTACAGTATTGTAGTGTAACTTTCTATGAATGCAGTTCAGGAATACATCACATTCTTGAACACTTTTGCAGCATTTACCAGCACAGTCATATAGAATAATGGTGAAAAATATCCAAATAGTTCATTCTGATGAATTGTAAGATAGGTATCTTAATGGAGAATGCACTTTCTTTTCTGTCTAGGTGCTAGCTGGACTTCTTTCAAGTAACTTAAGAATTATTTACACCAACATGTACAGATTTTTAAGGAAACGTGTATGAACATTCATTTTCCCTGCCCAATTAACAAAGGCTTTTTTTATTCAGAATAATTTTTATTTTAAGCCAAAAACCCAAGAGGACAAAGGAAATGCAGACAAAATAAGTGCCAAAGTCTGAACAAACAGGCCATCTTTAGAATTGTAAAGGAGAAATTACTTATTCTTCACTTTTTTTTTTTTTTTTCCCCCCTTCTACATAGGAAGATGCCAGCTGGTTGGTGTGGTGGTGGCCTCCAAAGAGCGGGGCACGAAAGGCAGATCTGGTAAGTTCGCTTTCCCCTGACTGGTGTTACTGCTTTCTGTAACTGACCCCTGGCAGGCAAACAGTAGAAGTTGAAGGGCAAAGTTCAGATGATGTGAAACTCCATCTGAGGGTTGGGTTCTTAAGAGCCCATTTCCAATTTGTCAGAAAGCGCTGGGTATGGCAAAACTGACACAAAGAATGTCTGTTATGTCCCTCTGCTAGGAGAGCTTTCTGAGAGATAATTCCTAGGAAAAAGTCTACTGGAGATACAATTGGAACGTTCTTGGCTGGCAAGATGATAGTTTCTCTGATTGCTCTAGGTTGTTTCTTTCTCTTCCGTATGAGACAGTGCATTCTCATTTTAGGAGACTGTAAGGATTACCACACATAGATTTCTACTGTACAGGCAACCATCATCATTGAAATCCTCATAAGCAAGGAAACAAGTGTAATGCAGGTAATGGCTAACAGGCAAAATATGCACTGGAGTTCCACAAATTACTCTGCTATAGCTACAGTGATCTTAAACTTTGCCTACTTTTTCTCTGTTCTTCTCTAGTAACATGTAACTTTCTAGTGCCGTTATTAGTATTCAACAAACTGCCTTTTCACAAATCAACTGAACCAAATATCCACAAGCATGACAATTTTATCATAACACCTCAGCAAAGCATAGAGAGAAAACGTTTCTGTTACTACAGTTGGCCCTTTCTTCCAGAGAGGCTTTTTACTTTTCTTTTATGTCCAGGAAGTTTCCCTTCTAGTGCTGATCCAGTTCTCTGTTGATCTGGATAATTTTGCAGGTCTGGTTTTGGTGAAATTTTTTGTGAATTATCTCTAGGAGAGTGGTCAGATATTACAGTGATACAAGATTATGATCTTGTTTAGATTAAGATATTAGTTATATGACACATGAATTTATTTTCACATATTAAACCTGATATTTGAACTATGCATTTGATAAAGATTTGAATCCATACCTGTTTTGCTTTTGCAAATGTATATATTTGAAGGTCTACTAGCAGTATCGGTCAAAATGGACTGAATAAAGTGAGTAGGAATAAATCAAAACTCACAACAGCAGCCTCTGGATGTGTCATTTCCCTTTACTAATTCACCTTTCACTTAAATGGAGTGATAACAACTTATGTTTGTGATGTGGCAGCCCAAAACTGGGGAGAACATTATCTTTGGAAAAGCAATAGGAAATATTACTGTTATGGTAATTGAAAAAGGTTTACCACAGTTCATTTTTTTTGTACTGATTAAATAACTCTTTGGTAAAATGTCTTCTGGAACATGGTGTTTTATATAATGAATGCTTACTGTTTACTAGTAGTATTAACAGCAGTACTTAAAATTTCATTATCAAAGATTTAGCACAGTTACAGGTATTCTATGAACACCTGGAGTATTCAGTATTCCATCTGTTAACATAGTTCATAGGAATTTCCATAAACTGATATTATAATCTGTGTCCATAATCTGTGGTAACTAAGAAAACATTGCTATTTTCTGTGGGGGGGGAAAAAAAAGTGTAATTACCAAACTTACAATTACAGAACAATCCACATCAACTTGCAGTATTCAGAGGCTTTTGCTGCTGTGACTTTCTGTGAGACAGAAAGTCTCACTTTTCTTCCCCTCTGCTCTTTATTCTGACAGCCTATGAGTAATGCATACGACTGTGATACCTGTTGTAATGTCAGCTGCGTGTTGTCTGCTTTTTGGGATTGGGGCAGGGAGGGCAGCTTAGATACTCAATTTGGTCAAATAATATGCCAGATAGCAAGATACTGGACAAGTTCTTTAAAAAAGATCAACTGGAGGGTACTAAACAGTCAAATCCATCCAATCCAAGGACGGGTCATGCATGTTTGAGATGTTCTTCACCTTTCCTAAATGCCTGTCTATGGCTGCCTGTTAGATACAGAATGACATAAAGTCTTGGTCTGGTCCAGGAAGACCGTTTCTATCTTCTTACACTGGATTCTCTAGATTACAATCTCATGGCTGTTACATTAACAGAAAAATCTTTGAGAGCCTAAAATGTTCTTCCTGTTTCAAGATACGATTTCTGGGCAGAGAGTATTCTTTCTTTTCTTTGGGTAATTTTTCTTTATAAACAATTTTATTTGGAAAAGAGAACAAAGGCTTTCAGTTAAAAAATAGAACAAGCTTGCAGGTGCAGTCTTCCTTCAGATCTTGAATAAAAGAAGCAAACTTCAAAGATGACTATCAGTGGAATTTAGCTGTATTAGTTTATAAATGATTTAGGTTTACAAACTTTAATAGGTCATTTAAAGAACAGTATCTACCTTGTGTTTGTAAAAGAATCTTAAAATCATTTAGTATTTTTGTGATTACAGACGTTAGGATTTCTTCAATTTTTATTCTAGTCTGTTTAAAAGTTCCGAGAAAAATATAAGAATTCCTAAAACTGAACAAAAGTATTTGAACTGACTTTTTTTTTTTGTTCCAAGAACAGATTACAAAAGTGACAAAAGGGTTGTTAATGTCTATCCGTAAAATGCCAAAATCTTGAATACCATGTATGACACACGGATACTGCTTCAGCTAAAACTGTAAGAATAACTTTGATCCCTGAGATAAATCTGATTCTACATTGGCATAACCAATTTAATATTAATACTGCCCTATCAATATCATTGAAGGAGAAATAGTCTGACTTCTGAATGCCTTTAAAAAGTTTTATAAGCATCTGTGTGGAAAGAGATTATGTTCAGATTTCCTAAGCAGTTATCGGTAAGGAAAAAATGGCCTACCTTCTTTCAACTTTCATACAAAGTTAAATCTGATTGTCATTGATTTTAATATGAGTTAAACTTCCTAATTAATATTAACCCTTACATTTATGTAGACATAAAAAAAAAGTTTTAAATAATCCATTGTAAAGGATTGCATTTAAATGCCTGAGCTTCCATATTTTATTGTAAATGTAATAAAATCTTTGTTGGACACTTTGTAGTCCATTTAAAAAAAGTAACAACAGAGGAGAAAAAATTTATTAAATCCAGGTGACATTGTCCCCTGGAAACTTATACATCTTTATTATATAATAATAACTTAGGAAATTCTTAATAAAATCCAGTATGTTCTTTTTCAAAGCAAAAGAATGCTACTATTCTGCTGATTTCATTCCTTTTAAGGAACTATGCAACCTCTAGAAAGTTTTTCAGAGCATAAGCTCATGTTAATAGCTCTGTGTATATAAGCTCAATGTAATAGTTATTATATTGTCATCTTTGTTACTGTAGAAATGAAGCCCAAAACCTGTAGACTTTAAAATTCACGTGAACAATTTTCTAACTGTAAGGAAACTAGCTATTGTGTAATTAATAGGAAATAACACGGAAATGTCTTTTATTAGTTTTCTGTATCTGGTGGGGATTCCTTCAACAAAACTAACATGTCTATTCTTATAAGCTGAGCAGCATTCATGTTCAGAATTCTAAATAAAATTTGAGAGTAATTCTTCAGATTTTGGTTTCAGAATTCACAACAATAAATCATATTCTCTTTTGTACCTTTTGTGAATGCAAAGTGTCACCATGGAACACATAGCTCCAAATTACCTAACTAAGAAGCAGAACCCTCCTGGATCCTACTTTCAGCATTTTAGCTACCTAGTCCCTGTGTATGTCATCAGACCTGCAACTATAATACGTTACGCTATTTCTTAGCACAATCCTGACCCAGAATGTCTTTGTGTGTGACTTTATGGCAAGTTGCCCAGCAATTGCCTCGATTGCCTTTACCTTCATAAAGGTCTCTGCCTATTGCAGTTTCGGTTGCAATAGCGTGTGTGTATGTATTAACCTTTGCCAAAATCACGTTTCTAAGCAGTTTGTAGAGTACCCACATCGGTGTGGCAGCCTGCAGAAACTCCAAATAACTCAATTGGCCAATATGACTGCTTCTCCAGGGGAGATTTAATGAACTGGCCTATTCTAAATCCAAGTTACTATGGAAGCAGATCAGTATCATTACATTTTTACTGAAATCTAGGCATAAATGCATAAAAATCAGTGGATTAAAATCATATCCTTTTGGCCATCATTGCATTTCCAATGTTTATATAAGCTGAATTTGAGTAGGTGGGTGGGGGTAAATATAAAATAAATAATTACACAAAAAATCCACAATCCTTTCATCCCAGCTAAATGTCCAACTTTTTTGATGCTAGGCGTTCTATTGCAGCTAACTGTAAACTACTTTTAATGCCTCAGGAAATAAAATGTGTTTAAATATTATGGTGGTAAAATCAATCTACATTATTATGAGAAATAAAACAGCCATGTTTTCGGCAGTATTTTTTTTTAGTATTTCAATAAAAATAAATGGCAATGCAGAAATAATAAATGAGCAAGCAGTGGTTTAATCACTTTGTACATTGCTAGAATGATCTTTGAATAAGGATGATTTCCCTAATTCAGCTGTATCAGCTGTTGCAGGGAAATTACAGTTGCTGATCAAGCAATTCTAACAGTTGTGTGCTGTTGTCCCATCCATGTCCCTGTCGTCGTGTCGCCCCCCCCCATATGAAATCTTCCAAATGTCTTTACATTAATTGCATAACCTTTTGAACAAGTGGCACTTTCCCTGTCATGTTTCAACACCGCATGCTAATGGACAGTCTGAAAGTATTTCATGATCACAGAGGGCAGCAATGGCATTGCTGCTGCTCCTGAGGACACTAAGAGTCGGGATAGCATGGGGAAGGGGCTGTCAAACAGAAGGGCTCATGGATATTGTGTATGAAGAGTTCAAGTAGTGAAAATTCATCTTCAGGAAATCTGAACTTTGCTTTTTACAAGTCTGTTTCTAGAGCTTTGGGGGAGCAAAACCATGTATACTGTAATTTTGCAAAGCTACATGAGCAGTACTGTGCCATCTGGGAAATAAAAAAGACCCACAAAACAGCAAGTGTGCCTCCAGCAGCTGGTCACCCTGATCAAAGGCACTGGTGCAAAAAGTGAAGAGGGAAATGGGAAAAAGCATACACTTTCTGGTTTGAAAACAGCCCTGATGGCAAAGATTTCTGCTCACAGTCCCATGTGCCTTTCATGTTCCCTAAGACATGAAAGGGTGGCTTTATAGTGATTGGTATTGACAAGAGGGATTTTTTGAAACAGAAGAGCCCGGAAACATGGCTGGATACTGTGTTGTTAGAGGTCCCCATGCACTGGGGTGGGGGAGATGGAGTGGAGGAGTGGGTGCTGAGGAGCAGCTGAGCACTGGCTGTGGTTGTCTGTCAAGTAGCTCGTCCCCAGGCTGCATTTGGTTCAAGGTCAGGAATGCATACAGTGCTGAACTTCACCGAGGCTGATGTTAGGTGGATATTGCCCTGTGAAGTCTGGTGCTGCTCACAGGAAATGCTTTATTAGCTGCATTAAATACTCCAAATCATGCAGGGCTCCTCAGCCATGCCTTAACCTTTTCTGGGTAAGGTTACAACTCGTTGTGACCTAGATTTGTCTTTGTCAGGAAAACAGTTCTACAAAGCATATGCTTAAAAAAAAAAAACACCACAAACAAAACACCCCACCCCAACCCCCCCAAAAAAACCCAAACAAACCCCCAAACTCCCCTCCCTCCAAAAAAAACCAGAAAAAGCAAAGCCATATTTTTGAACCATAATGTCTAGAGAAATGCTGATATAACTGCAAATGTCAGTATCAGTCATTTTACATGTTTTGCAGTGTTCCATTTTCATCTGTGTGTATATATGACCTTTTCCAACCTTGTGTGTGTATATATATATATTTTTTCTGGGTATAAAATATCTGGCATCCGTTTCCTGAGAACAAGTCAGGATTATTGCAATTTTCTAAGTTATTTCTTTCTTACTCTTTAAAGTATCTCTCTGTTTAAGGCAACTATTCTGAACATACTCTCTTCCTATTTAATCCTGTCTTTTTTACTGTGAATATTGAAATGGTTTTAGTTTTGTGGTTGGTTTTTTGCTTTTTGTTTTTTTTTTTTTTACATAGCTGCGTTTTTCCAACACAGCTGTCACACTGCCTTGTTTTGATAGATATGTTGACACTCCTAAGTGTCCACCCTCTTTCCTAGGCTGACATTTCTGTGGAGCTGAATGCAAATTTTTGTAGGCTATCAGCATCAATGCTAAGCAAATACGTATTTAAATTCTAGTTCTTTCCTGGCATGTGGTGGCAAGCAGTAGTGGTCATAAGCCTGGCACCTCCTTCTCATCAGTGTGGCTGGTGGCATGATGAATGTTTAGGGAGAGAATAGCGTAGCATAAATATTTTTCTGTAAAGCATGTGTATTGTATTATTTTGGGCAGGAAAGTAGAGGGGTTTATCTCATTTGTTCTTTGTTTATAGTCCTTTTGTTTCCTACCTTTATGATCTTGAGCTTAGAATCTGTTTCTCTGTGGATTTGAAAAGCAATTATCTTCGTTGAACAGCTAGGTGTTTCGTATGGATGAAAATTTAGCACTTGCTTGTGAAAACTGATGATCAACAGATGAGGACACTGAGATATATGTTCAGCAGGAAAGGAGATTGTCACCCACATGAAAGGGCAAACTTTTTAAATATAGCAACAAAAAAGCATAGAATCCTCTGCTGTTGTTTAGGCAATGAATTTAACTGTGCATGTCTCCATCATATCCCTTTTCTTATTGTTAGGGTTTTTTTGTGGTTGATGAATAGTAGGGTCAAGGAGGGGAAGGGGCTGCCTGTGGCAGAATTTTTTTTCTCCATGCAAGTGGATGGGTAAGACTGCCCTTTTTTATTTTAATATGTTGTACTTCTAGGGCTTTAAAACTGATCTTTAAACAACAACAAAAACTTATAATGAAGCCCTGTATTTTCAGTGCATAAAAGTATTTCTTTATGTATATCATTGTGCAGAATATCAACTGCCTCAGATCCCTTAAGTAGCAAAACTTTGCATTATAGAGCTTTCCGAGATGACACAGTTCACTGCTATTATTAACATTTTTAATAACTATGACAAAACAAGTTCGCTAAGAAGTGGGTCGTTGGTGAATCAGCAGCGAGAACTTCAGACTCATAGGCTCAGGACAACTTGCAGTTCATCTCGGTGGTACAGCAATATGAGACCAGAATGTGCTGGGAAAGATCTCTTCCACTACTTCCAAATTAATTTGGTTTTTGTCCCATCTGTTCAAAGTAGTAATCTGGAGAGATTTCAGGAGAACTTTAAAGCTACATTTTCGTGTCTGTGCTTCATTCTTTTCATGGAAAATAAGGGTCTGGATTGCAAGATCTGGATTCTTTATATATATATAAATTTTATATACTTTTAAAGGAATTAATTTTCTTTTATTATAAGGATAATATATCTTATTAACCTGTTGCTTTCTCTGTAACTCCAATATTATTAGAATAAGAACTATGTCCACTTGTCATAATTGTTTACCATGATATGTGATAATATGGTACATGGACAAGCCATAGTTTAGGACTTTTTTGCTCTGGCCTTTTTGTAAATCTTTTATAAAAGTTTGGCAACTGAGTTACCAGAAAGTATGCTGAGCTGCAGTGAGTTATTCAGCTAGGTACTTGCTGTGCGGGGAAGTGCATGTTTTGTATTGGTTTTCAGAGCAGAGAAGTCAAGATGTCTTAAGATGCTCAGTATTTTAGTTTTCAAGGTTGGTACTGCACTAGCAATAGGTTACTAAAAACTCACACTATATATTTTACAAAAATATCTTAATTATATTGACAAAGTTGTTCTCAGAAATTTTTTATGTTTTTGTAACATTGTGCACCCTTATTTTTGGTTTAATAGTAATTTTCTTTAAATAATAACTTGTGTTTTTCAATAGGTGTTACTAACACGTTTCAGTAGCATTCAGATTATTTTTATGTTTGGAGAAAAATAATTGTATATTTGTGCCAACATTTTATGGAATGATGAAGCAGCACAACCCACAGCAGATATTACTAATTCACTGAAGGAATCAAATACTGAAAAAGAGGTTTGCACTTATCTTATTGCTATATGAATAGAATCAAAAGGCTACAAGTCAGAAGTTCAGGGTGATAGAAAACTGGCTTATTCCCCTGGCAAACGCCTTAGTACTAATGCTAGAGAGTTGCCCATTGATCTTGTGTGTCCTGTGCACTGACAGCAGACAGTGGCTGGGTACGAGTTTGCAGCATTTTGTCGTCTGAAATGTAAGAACTGTACTAAGAACTGGTGGGTGACCTGCTAACCATCATTTTTGTTCTGCGATGGCTTAGCATTCTTGTTAGTGGTGATACAAAAGGAATTATCATCTCTGATATAGCCTTTGGTTTTGCAGTGATTCTCCTGGACAAGTAAAAATTTTATGCTATAAGAAGAAATATGAGCCGGTTCCCCCTCCCTGCAATATTTTCATGTTTTGTCTTCGTAAATCCTTAATTCTTTGTGTGGCTCATGTAGATCAGATAAACATCCAAAGTATATGGCAATAGCCATATTAGACAACTACAAAAGAAAACATGTCAGTGGTTTCAGTGGGTTTTAGTCAATGGAATAGCATGAAAGAATTTTCTTGGAGTTCTTTTAGATGTAGTTCTATAAATAATACCTTAATGGCTACAAGTGGCATGCGGTACCACATGAAAGGCCCTTCAGAGTGACGTAAAATACATGGCCTAGGAGAAAAGGAATCTGTGTTCTGTGGGGAAAAAAAAAAAAAAAGACAGGAGGCTTAATGTAAAATTATTCTTTCAGAAGGGAAAAAAGAACAAAACTGTGTTTTCTTTACCAAATCTAAATTTTTGTGGGCCAATTTTGATTTTGTGACAAGTCAGAATGGTTCTGCGAAACATATTGAAGGTAGCTGAGAGACAATAAAATGGCAGGTTAATATTTGAAGGAAAATGTCATCCATATAAAACCAAGTGTGTGAATGGGAACTATCACATCTGAGGCTTTAGTAAATCAAATTCATGAAAGGTCATATTGTAGAAATTCTGAATACAAATCTGTATCTTATCAGATTCTCTGCATAAAATTAAGAATGAACATGAAATAAAAGGTAACACTTTCCTGATATAACTCATTTAGGTATGGTTCACTAAAAACATGAGCAATTTAGAGGTGCAAAATTTGTGACCGCTTTGGCAGGGGTCTAGACAGTAGTTTCAAGTGGCAAAGGATGTAGAAAATAGTGGTATCTAGGACTAGTTAGATTGTTAGTTTGTAAAGTCTGTAAACATGAATTCTTCTGTCTTTAAGATTTGGTGACAGACTGTATCTACTGGAAGTGCAGTCTCAACATATTGAATATTTGGCTCCAGTTAAGAGAAAGTTACTCTGCATTGAAATAAAGTGGAGAGTGGAGATGTGGGTTAATTTCTGAGCTAACTTGTGGGGCAGCCCAGTGAAAGGGATGCATGAGCTGGAAACTGTAGGAAAGAGATTGCAACAGAACATCTAAATTAAGATGACCATCGATGAGTCACCTTAATAGTGTGCAGAAGAGAGGCACTTGAGTTAGTTTTTGGACACTTCTTTAAAGCCCAAAGCGAGAAGCCTGAAAATGCAGGGCCTTCAGAATTTTAGTCACATACTGAAGAAACTTCAAAATTTGAGATTGTGCTTTTCCTTATTTAAAATATTTCTTTCTACAGAAAAGCTTATTTAGCTATTATGTTATTCACTGTCTTCAGTTTTTAATCTACAGGAAAGGAAAATTAAAGGGAGGAGGGGAAAATGAAGTTATAGTAAAAAAATAAGTGTTAACCACAAGCTGAAACAATGTAATTAATTCATTACTTTCTCAATTAGGATAAATCCAGTAATGTAAAATACCAAAGTCATAATTTTTGTTAATGATATAGCTGTAGAATGACTTCACGTCCACATTTTGTCATTGTGAATTGACAGTCATTTAAGAAATAAGCGGCAATTAAGATATGAACAGCTGGAGCTGTCACCACCTCTTTCTCCCTGTGTTAGCTGTCAGCTGGTCAAAATCTTATTCCTGTTTCTCTGTTTTTTATGTATATGAAACACTGGTGTTCACTGGTGCTTTTGAGTGTGGGTGAAGGGAACATCTCCTGAGTGGATACATTATGTTTCACAGGGCACAGAAAAACATTGGGTTCTTTAGGTCAAGTCTGTCAGTTCTGATCTCCATGAAAAGAATGCCATAAACTGCTATATTATACCAGGTAATATTATTGAGGGAATGATTGTGAACTTGTGACACCATCTTAGGTATGCTTGTCTCCTGCATGTGATTTGCTCTTGCAGAGCTTTGTTTTAGGTCAAAGGTTTTAACTACGGGGCTTTTTATTATTTTTCCAATTGTAACCAGTTTAGTTAAAGTGTCTGGGGCTCGTGGGACTTTGGATATTCTATAGCTATGGAATTTTAATTTTAAATCTGCTGTGAATAAAACAAGTATTTTCTCATTAATAATAATAAAAAAATATTTAACAAATAAGTATCTCAAGAATAATAAGCTGACTGTTACAAGGAGGATAACTTCCTGATACTGGTTTCGAGTTTTTGAAGTAAACCACAATGAAAATACAGCAGAGTAGGAATTCTGTAATGCCAAGCTAAATAAACTAAAATATAATATGTTGAAGTGAATCTACTCAGTGACAATTATGACAACGGCATTAAAATTCATTGTTAGTCACTGTTGCTTCTCCCAACCCTGGATCTGTTTATTGCTCAAAACAACCTCAAGGCACTGCAGAGCATCTGAGGGAATGGAGGGCATTGGTTTTGTTTAGTGGGGGGTTTGAGGATCTTTTCAAGCTCAAAATGATGATATGGTTCATTAACTGCTTCTGTTACCATTGATCTGCTCGCATTCTTTCCATACCTATGTTTGTTTATTTCTTGAGATAAATGCTCATGGGACAGTGCAAACAATAACAGACATTTTTGGGAAAGTGGGTTTATACAATATTGACTGGACAAGCAAGAAGCAAAAAAGGGATCTGGGCTAATACCTACACAATGCTTATGACCACAAGCTTGATGCCCACAACATACTGTCAAAGTTTGTGGTGGCTGAGCAAGGGTACAGCTGGCAATCCTTATCTGTATTATAGATTAGTATACTAGCCTACTATATGTGTGTGTACTTATCTTTATACATATACTGACCTAGTAATCACTATATAGGCTGATAAGGTTGGATGGTAGTTTGCTATTGCTAAAACATACAGCAGAACCATGACAGCTTTAACACGCTGCTAGGTAAACAGGAAAGATAACGTTGTGTGCTGAGATACTGTCCCTGGACAGTACTTTAGACATTCCTCATCTGTGAGAGGAGCTGATTGGATTGAAACACATCAGCAATTTATGTAGAGACCTTCAACTCATCATGGTGTAGATTTCATCAGCATATAAAACCAGCCTGCACATCAGTATGTTGCATATATGCTCCTTTAGGTTTATCTGTAGCTATTTCAGTAATGACCCAGTGCAGTCTTAGTTTGCTAATTCCTCTGGAAAGGTTAGCTACTTACCAAGGACCTCAGAATTACCTTTTGCACATGTTTGTTCTATATAATTATTCTATCCATATTGCATCAGGAGGCATCATTTGTGAGGCCAAATCATAGAAAAATGCAGAATTTCCCTTTTTTACCACCTGAAGCTGTCTGGAATTGCACAAAAGCTATTTAAAATGAAATTGTTATATTTTAACTTATAGAGAGCTGGAGCTGTGATTTCCCTAGACACCCATAAACTACATAGATTTTCTTTACTTTTTTTTAACCTTCATTTGGGCCTTTTGTGCTACTCCACTTTCAGGTTTTTGATGCTCAGCTTCTTTTAAAAGGGTATATCCAAATAAATACAAGTTAATAAAGGACAGAGGGTGCAATGGGACTTGCTGGGTCATAGAGCTCAGTTCCCTGCAACTGGAGGCAACCACATCATAGAAATATATTCATAAATTTGGCTTGTTTTCAAGTTTTTGTCTGTTGGTTTTTACCACTACTACTTGTGTTAAGAAGCTCTTAACATTCTTAAAATCCTTATTGCTTGGAACTGTTTACCAATTTCCATTAACAAACAGCCAGTTTGTACATGAGTCTTTTTTTCATTTAGTTGAAGTTAAGCTAAAAGTCAACATATTCAGTTTCTAGCTTTTATTTAGGGAAGATGCACTTTCTTAAAAATTTCATCTAAGACACAAAATATATGCAATTATCTGCTGTGACTAAAAATCACTTTATTTTGATGATTAGTGGCCATAATCATAAGGTCTGACCAGTCTTTTGTCAAAAGAGGATTAGTATTTTTCTGTCTCACTGCGATAATTCTTAGGATTGTATTTGTGAGATTCAGTAAATTCCTCAGGATGTAGTGGAAAAGTTACCACTGGAAAACACAGATAGTTTGTAACAGTGAAATTAGCCAAAGCTCATCTTGCTTTACATAGCGTGCATTAATAATAAGCATGATAGAAAGGCCCCCGAGGCAAAGAGGTGAAAATGGATCCACCAAACTTCCATGTAAAATTGTGTTGATTTGAGAGTTGCATCTCAAGAAGCGTTTCCATTTGGCCCCTGTAATCTCCCCATATAAATTTCTGCATGGGTGGGGAAAGAGATGTTTGGTTTGTCTCCTTATAACTTTGTAATCGTAGTCAAATCCCAGCACAGCAGTGAGTTTTGATTTGACTAATGTGGTTTAGAGCATCCCCTCTTCTCCCCACGGGTCACACATTGAAGTTTCCGTAAATTAGTAATGTTAATCAATATAGAGTTTATTCAAATATCTCACTCAGATGAGTTAAATTTCCTTGGTTTAACCAGGAACTCTCTTTTTCTTTCTAGTTTGTATGCTTTAGGTATCAATTATGTGTCTCATAAGTGATTTATAGACCATACAGTAATTCATTCAAGGTTAAATGTGCATTTGGGTGCAACATGAGTGAAGTGATTTCAACTTATCCTTTTAGTCTGTAGAAGATAACAAAACTATTAAATGATAGTAGAGTAGGAATATTGTGAAACTAGATGAGTATTATGTCTGGTTAGAAAGTTCAGTAGACTGGTATCTAGTAGTACTGGTATGTAGCACTGATATTTGCAATGAAGAAAAGAGGAATATTTCTGTGAAAAATACTTTCAAGATTGTAAGCCTTCAGGGATTTAATCTTTCATCCTCAAAACTTCATTACTCTAAAGACATTAACTTTGTAAAGAGTTTGTGATATAAAAGAGTTGCCATTCTGACAAAGAACCTTGAAAAACTTGCAAGAATTTCTGATGAAAGCATGTTAAAACATTTGATGTAGATAAATAACACGCATGCATATTCATGTTTAAAGTTATTGCAAAAGTTTGATAAGACAGCAGTGAAAACAAATAATTGATTCAAGATAAGATGACTTTGGCAAAGGAAAAATAAACTTCAAGATGAAATAAATACAGTAACAGATAATAATAAAAATCAGCTTTACTGGGGAATATCAGTAGGGTCAATGGCATAAATATAGTTACCATCTATTTATTTCTTAATCTCCCAAAGCTGGTTTCTTGAGAAGTCTGACCATTAAGTTTGTCTTTAGTTTTTACCTGCGTTTTATCATCATAATTATCAAGGTGCTGTCTTTGAACAGAAATAATATGCCTTCTACCAAAGTGAAAGATGCCAACAGTTGTCATTATCCTCTTGACTGTCTTGTCATCATGCCCTCTTGAAAGACACCTTTTTTTATGCTTATCTTAATTACAGTCAAGATGCAAATTCTGCATAAACTCTCCCAGTAAGAATCTTTTCAAGAAAGCAGCAACGTATTTTTGTGTTTGTAATCAAACTGGGACTGCAGGTTCTTTCATCTGCATATTCTGAAATACAAAATGCAAACACTTCCTCCTCCTCCATCAAAAGAAATTGAATACTGATTGAGTAGTCTCTAAAGTAATGTTTTCTCCTACCTTCAGTTCCTATTCTTATAGCCTGTATTATTAACTTGTTTGATGATGTAACCTTAAAAAATTCTTTAAAAAATCCTTTACCAGCACCCCCAAATTCAGCATGTCCTTAGGGAGCAGTGGATGGAAGTGGAAAGGGTCAAATATAAATTCTTCACTTGGAAAGTTCTGCAATTTACTCCACCCCTTTTAGTCTGTCTCTTATGCCCTTGCTACATGCCAAGCGAATTGCTGCTGTAAATAAAAGCACCTTCTGATCAACAGTACCAATTTAAAGTAGACATTCCTTTAAGTAATAACTTAAGTAAAGTAGTCATCAGCTTTAAGCTGATGCTTTTGAAGAATGTGATCCTGGATAATATTTTACAAAAGGAATTTGAAATGTGAGATGCAGTAGAAGCAGTTAAACCTAGCAGGTGAATTAGTATTAATACAAATCTTTGTATTGAATATTACTGCTTTGAATATTGTCTTGTACTTGTAAATACTATTCACAGCTGGTGAAGAAGAAACAAATGCAGCGGCATATGTACTGATCATATACATTGCTATTACCAGTGATCTTTATATGCATGGAATTGAATACATGACAGTAACACAGTTTGCCATATGGCACAAAACATTTAATATGGTTTGAAGACCTATGTTTTCTCTAGTTAGGCAGCGTGTCATGCACAGTCTTTTAAAATATTGAATGTCTCACTGATCTTGGTCCTTAAAAATTATTTTCTTTGTGCAATATTTGCATTTGATTCAAACCAATCATTTCTTATAATTTAGCCTTTTACTTCTTTCTTAAAGAGCTACCCCTGAGCTAGCATGAAAATCAAACAGCTCTTTATGGTCCTGTACATGGGATATTTAGACTTGAAGAGGGGGGAGAAAAGACAATAAAAGTGCAGGTTTCAAAATTCCATTGCTTCATATCAAACCATTGACATTTTTCAAACATATCTTTCTTTGTTTAAAAATTATACCCTATAATAATACGTTATGTTAGAATAGATGCAGTATTATACAGTGCTATGGCTGTTTGGGCACAATCCAGTTCTGCTGAAGAAGTATGTTAACTGGTATTGCAGTAAGATGACCTTTATCAGAAAAGCCAGTGCTTACTATGTCAGAGGAAAATCTATGATTTACCACTATTATTTTCATCAAAATCAGAATTGTTTGGCTGTAACAAGTGTAATAGACGTGCGCATGCACATGTTCTTTGTTTGTAGCATTTGAAAAACACAAAACTTTGTGTTCTTAATTTTCCTTTACATAAATTTACAGATGTATTAGTGCATGTGAAAACATATTTAATAATCTGATGTGTTTGTCTAGGTTAATATGCCTATAAGTTAGATTATCTAGGATATGTGAAAAGTCTGGAAATTTGATTGATTAGAGGACCAATGAAATTGTGTTAATGGCTTACTATTATTATGCCAAATCTGAACAACTTACTGTTACATTTATTGTATTAATACACCAGTGCCTGTAAAGCACATGAAATCCAGTATATAAGCTGTGAACCATTTCTTACCTCAGCATAAATATTTTTCTGGTCTTTCCATTTCTCCTCTATATCTCTTGTGCTTACGAGCATATAACAACATTTATTGGGAAGAAGGGATAATCTTTGTATCTCACTATTTGTATAACTTGAAGGAAACAGCTGTGTCATATTTTCTTCACTTGTCCAGAAGGCTCAGTGCTCCTGATTACTACCAAATAGTGGTCTGTCAATGTCATCAAAAGAATCGATCAGCTCAATTTTCTCATCTATAAATCAAAACTGTAAAACTAACTCAATTAGATACTCATTATTTATTTAGATTGGTTGCATACATGCATGCTCAGCATATGTCAATCTAAATCTGAACTCTAATGATATTTTCAGTATAATTTACAAAACACTGTACTTTGTTCCATGTGCTTGCTAGAAAAAACAAATTGCAATTACAGCAGTCTCTCTTCAATGTCAGAAGTGCATCTTTAACTTCCTTTTCTACCCTCACAAAATCAAGGAAATGTTGATGTTTTGAGAAAATAGAGGAACATTAAATTAAACACCTTCAATTAAACAACTTCAGCCTTAGCAGATATATTCTTTACCAACACGAACACGAGCATAGACCTATAAGGATTGGCATATATTGTCTACATGGCTTCACTGTTAGGTTATTTGCATGTGCAGCTCCCATGGAAGGTGAGCTGCATGCAGGTGTGCATAGGGTAACATGCAAAAACATTAGATTTTTAGCTCAAAGACGTCAAACAATACTAAAGCTATGTCAAAAGTTTTATATCCAGGAAAAGAATGGAAACAACTTGAAGACTGTTTGCTAGCTGCCAAAACCCTTCCTGTTCCATATTGCTTAGCCGTTTACTATAGAAAAGACACTTCAACAACATTATAAAGAAATGACGATTTCTGCTGCTTCATAAGAAAATAATCTTTGTAGTATAATGATAAGTTTTGTTAGCCAATATACATGCATATTTTGTTGAGATAGATTATTCTATCTGCACCATCTTTTTGCTTTTAATGTGTAAGTTTTGAATGGCAGAGATAAATTTAATTACGGCGAAAATAATGGATGGATCATTATGAAGAACTGGTGTCTCTTTATGCTTCACCAAGTTATTCTTCAAGATAATTATTGTCCAACTAGTGCCCCCTAGGCTGATTTTAAATTTTCAGTTCAACATCATGAATTGAAATCAGTCCCATAACTGATAAAACACATTTGTGAACAAAACTTACCTCCCCAGTTTATTATACTTCAACAAAATCAGTAAAATCCTGTCTGAGCCTGGCATGGTAATAGATATTTGCTCTTGGAAAAAAGTTGCTAAACACATTTTAATAGGTTTACAGATCTATGGAATGACATCAGAGGGCAATTCAAAAGGTCTCTCTATCACAAAGAGCTTCTTAAAGTAAATATGTGTATATCTTTTTTGTACAATGCTGCTATTATTTACTTCTTAGTGCTCTTAGGCTTAAATTGTTCTTTCATATCTCGCTGCAAAAATTCTGCTCTCTGCTGCTAACCTTTCTTATAATGACAAAGTACAAGGTGGTTTTGATGAAAATTCCTGTATCAATTGGATTGTTTTCAACTGATATCATGTTTCTTGTATTAAAGGGAACTCAGAAATGTAAGAGCCAAACAATTTTGTAAGTGTACTTAAGTAATTATGAACTATATTGCTAAAGACTTTCTTTTTTTTTTTTTTAACATTTCTTTGGGTTAGAGTCTGAACAGTAAATTTTTTGAAGTAGAATTTACCCTTAAAAAATAATTGTCAAGAGCACTATTTTAGCTATTGATAACAATTGCAGTTCTTTATTTTTTAGAGAAGGAAAATAATATTTTCCAGAGGTATTTGGGAAAGGAAGATGATGTAAATTAATTCAGTTCACCAAGATTTAATTTTATCATTTACTGCCTTTTTCAGTGAGTCATTTGCTGGACAGTTAAAATTACTCTGATGTTTAACGGAACTTAGCACACAGACTGCTTTTCTCCTTGTCATGGCTAAGTGAAATTGTACTTTCTACAGTCCAGATTTACTGTTGCTTTCATTACATATGTGAGTTCTAGCCAACTGAAGTATGAATGAATTTTTAACAGACTTCTACTGAGCGTTTAGAAATAACTGCTAATTACAAATTTCAATGAAAACATAATATTCTCATTACTTTTTCTTTGTAACATCTAATTTGGATATTGCAATTTTTTCCTGAAGTATAAAGTAAATGAGCTCTGCTTTGTCCATTCCTGTTGGCCCATGAGTTTGTCAGGGCTGCTGATGTTTCACTTTTTATTTTTTTCAGTGAAAAGAGTTTGGGCCAGGAGCTTACAAGAGAAAGAGGGTCTCTTCTGTGTATCTCTAGTTGCATTGGAAGTATCCTCTTCCTTTTGATGTGGTTTCATACTGTAAGGAAATCTTCTTAGTGTCTCTTAGCCCTGCCAAGTCTGAGATCTTGCTGTGAGACACATGAACTCTTTGTCAATCACGAAGTCTCTCACTGAAACATATTTGTGACTGGTATCATCATCTGCTCCTTAAAATATTTTAGTCTGTTAGACTCTTTCCCAGCTTTGCTACTCATGCCCATGGGGGCAGCGGAGAGGCTGGGGGCAGGCACACTGCGGCAGCAGCACTTCAAGGGCTGTCCAGACACAGTCTCATACAAAAAGTAAGAGATATATGAAGGTTATGGACAAGGAAAATGAGTTTGGGAATCCCCTTTCAGTGCTTCTAAATGACATTTATCTCATAAAGAAATCCCAATTGTGACATCTTGTCATAACAGAGAAAGTAATAGTTTGATTTAAAAGCTTTATCTTGTTGCCAACTCTGTGCAGTAAAAATAGGCTGCAACCCTTTTCTCATGTTAGAAAGTCAACATCAAACACAGAATAGCCTTTCCCGAGTGTACCTTATCTAGGATCCCGTTTCCTTTTTTACATCTTCTGCATCTTTTGCCATTTTAGCGTATAAAAGTAAAGTGTTTGAGTTTCCACTTCTTCAGAAGTCATCACAAACCAAAAATGTTATGCAGACTCTCACTGTGATCAACTCCTTTTCCACAAGTGTATCCCATCTAAGATGTATTAATAAATATATATCACTACATTGTGGAGGCACCTGTGATTCAGGCACTCTATTCTCTTCTTTTTTGGAAAAAGCATGACAAAAGATTGGATTGATCATCTCTAGTTTAAGGATAGGGTTTTTTAGGAAAATAAAAATAATTTTTGTGAAATATTAGTAATATCTATGTGCAAAAAGCATGAAATAGAGGCAAAAAAAGACTTCACATTTTTAATAGATTTTTTAAAATCATTCTATTCTAACACATTTTTCTCCTCTCTTCTTGATCATTGATGAAGTCAGAAATTATCCCACATTATCATGATAATACTTAATAAAAAGTTGCATAAACTAATAGCTAAACTCCAGTGGGAAAACTCAGTTCTTTAGAGAAGTATATTGTCCATTCAATTTAGGGATTAATGTATCTGGTTACAAGGACTCTAGCTNTTGATTTATAGACTGAGTCACTACGAAAATGTTCTTGTTTCCTTCTCTATTTTTAAAAATCCACCTTATGAATCATTCTGCTGTGCCCCTTTATCCACTCTTAAATGTTCAAATATTCAAATTATCTGCTAACATAAAAAGCATTTTATTGTTTTACTTACCTGCCCTGGGAAAATTTATCCCAATATTGAGTTCTGTGACCTTTAGGTTCTTTTTCAAATAGGGAAGCAGGTATTTATTTAATCCAGTCTTTTAGTCAAATCCAGCTCATCGGTCTGTGTGTATTCTTGAACTGCAGTCTTAATGTTGGTTGAACCTGGTGCTGTTATTGATTTAACAATGTAAATTTTCAGAAAGAATCTGTACTTAACTGCACAAATGAAGTATGTATAGAAAGATACCATCCCATTTTCTATCCATTTGTCTGGACATTTGATTACAGAAAATGTTATTCTAAATTAGATAAAAAACTAAGGGAGCTTTTACAAATGCCAAACGTGGTTTTGAAATTGAGAGTGTGCTTAAAGATAGACATATGCTGAAGTGTAACCTTTTCCATCTTTCTCTTTTTCCTAAATTCTAACAGTCCATTTCCCTTCACACATTTTTAGTGAAACCACAGTTCTGTCTATATTAATAGTCAGTGAGTTCTGTGAAAGAGGTCACAGAACACATGTATCCATCTAACTCAAATACATGTTTCTACAAATATTACTTCCATATTGAGACTGACTATTTCAAATGGAACTCAAATTCCTCGTTGACCAGTGATTTATTTTGAGGAGAACTGGGCTTTCAGTTCTTGAGAATAAAATCAGAAATTATTGTGAAGTTTGAAAGAGTAATCTAATATAGCCAGAGATTTTTTTTCTATAACATTCTCATTCGTCTCCCTTACGTGCATGGCTTTAACTCAGTCATACAGCACAATACACTGTAAGCTAATAGTAATATAATATTTCATAAGCAAAGTGTGTTTGAAGCCAAATTGTAAACTGTCTAAGTTTTTTTACATTTACAGAAAAGGCATAAACCAAACTCTGATGATTTAGGTAAAGTTCCTTGGTACTGAATCAACTCAATGGCACTGCAGCGCATTTCCATGAAAGATGTAATATTTATGAATTAAATGGTTTGGAAAATTCTAAACCATCTTCATCTTTTTTGCTTTTCCAGTTTTCTTGTTCGTTTTGATTATGACTTGTTATGTGCTTGTTATGTATCCCATCTATGAAATATCTCAGTATTGGAATGTATTCTACTTGCTTTATGTATTTTGCAGTAAAAATTTCCTTAGTTATCAGAAAAACAGAATGTGACGAAGATAAGGTGATACACATTATTAGTAGTAGATAAATAATTTACAAATCCAAATTTTTCTCAAAAGGGTAGTGACAAGGAAAATGCTAAGATAACTGGTATGCTCCCAGGTGGCAAAACGTGGTATTGCACCTATGCCACACCTGTACTCACCTGGTGTGCGTATGAAGGTTACAGCGTTATTTCTGTGCCTGCTGTCAGTAGGGATGAGCATCAGCTGTAAGGGTAGCTTGTGCCTTGGAGATCTACACAGTTACCTATACATATATCTGATTTATAAGAAAGACCTACATAACTGAAAGAATCCAGATTAATAAACAGCAAAAAAAAAAAGTTGAGATGTATAATAGCAGCTTAAAGATGGGTAATTTATGCAGTGAGACGTGTCAACATTTGTTAAACAAATAAAATTGTAATAAAAATTTACAATAAAATTGTAATGTACTTCCAAAAAATTGTTGACCTTACTCAGGCTGTGAGCCTTATTTCAGCACAATCTGTATTATGGTTGTCTGTTGTCAATGACAACATTTCAGCCACAGCTTTTCTTAGTTAGAGCCACACCAACCAAGTTTTGCACTGATATTTCAATCCAAATTTCCTATATCCAATTTGATCAGTTAATGAATGTCTACATGCAGTAGTGAGTAGTTGAGCTCATCTGTGCTGCCTTAAACAGAATCTGTCCCAAAGTACTAATTTTCTCCATGCAATTTCCCTTGCTTTACAAGGGAAACAAAAGTGTGCTCTGCATTTCATCGAGGAAGAGTGCTGTGTTACTTTGTGTAGTAGTATGTTGTGTAATTAAGTGACTTCACAGTTAAGTGAAATTCATCTCTGTGTAGACAACTTTATGAAGTATAGATGTAGATGGAGAATTTATTTCTAAGGAATCTCATATTTCTAAGTGTTTTCTTGACATCTCTCATTCCCAGCTCTGGACTTTTAAAATATAGGTAAAAATCTCATTGTGTCTAGTTGATGATGTGTTGTGTATGTTAGCATCTGATGAAATGGATACTTTTTCCTTTTCAAAAAAGTCTGTATGGTTCAAAAATTGACCATATGTTTATACATCAGAACAGCAGTATCCTTTTAATCTTTTTTATAACTTTTATTAACATTATATGCTTCCTGGTAAAGTTCCTAAATTACCTGTAAACGTGACTTCATCCCCCTCTTTTCGTCTCTTCTCCCACCTTCAAAATAGGTAGTAAATTTTTAATTAAATTTGCCTTGACATTTTAAGGACACTGAATATCTTTGTCATTTACACAACAGATAACAAAGTAATCCAATTTTCTGGCCTCCCACAAATTATCCCTTCAAAGAATACAGCTCTTGCTTCCTGTGTTTAAAATAAGCATTACCCTTAGCCTAGCAACCACTGTCAATTACTAATCTTTTATTATTGGCTCGAGGGAAAGATTAAAGGAAAATCTGAAACATAGCTGACAGTTCGGTTATCACATCTGGAGTAAATGAAAAGCATGGCCTGAATCCATCAGGGAAGATTAGGAAAATGTGAGAAAATTACTGATGTCCTTTTACATGTGTAAATTCAAACTCATTCAAAATTGAGGTATCTAACTTTTGACAGATCTCTTCTATTGCTTATTTCACTTAGGAGTAATGCAGTAGATGGCAAAGATAAAGAGGAAAATGTGTTCTTATCAGTGAAACAGATGTAGTAATGTTGCTTTACTGTGCATCTCAGGAGAGACCTGAACATGCCATCAGTGCATAAACTGTTCCAGCTCTTAACCATGCTTGAAAACAGGAATGGTTTGAAGGAATGCTTGCTTTCTGTCCTTAACAAAATTGATTAAATTAAATATTAATAGTTAGTGATAAGCAAACTTGAACAGTTTCCTTAAATATGTGGTTAAAAGCTGCCATCTTTCTACAAAGATTTAATAAAAATGCATAGCTTATTATTAATAAGTGAAACACAATTATTGTTTCAGAATATGTAGAGGTCATTAACTTTTTAGGAATTAGATTTTAATTGTTTTTTTCAGATTATGGCATAAATAGTATCTGATCCTGGGCCTGCATATCCTCTAATGTGATGGGACACTAATCTTGACCTGAACTTGGGTGCTACTGCAACATTGGAAATAACCCTTTGAAAGGAACTGTTGCTCTGTAGAGTATATAATATCTACTCTGGATGCAACAGTGAATTAAAACCTAAATGCCTTCTGTTGGACTTCAAATCTTCTATCTTATCAAACTGATTTTCTCTTTAATGGATTGAATGGTAGGTTTACCTCCTGCAATAAGTATCTAGAACCCTACAGTACATAACACTGATACTGAATATATGAGGTAGTACTTTCAAAAAAAGAAAAGGAAAAAAAAAGTAAATGAAATGGTCGGGCAGGGCAAACACTGGTTTGCAGGAAAGTTGGTACCACTATGATGGAAATACTTTGAGAGCCTGAGATATCGGGCAAATCTCAAAGCTTCAAATGACCCTTTCTTCTCAAATTTCAGGCAATCCATTAACAATTAAGATTCAAGCATTAATCAAACATAGTAATTGAGCATTAAATTTATAATACCACACAAGTACGATGCTGTCTTGTTGGCTGTAGTCATTGGTGGTTCTTCATCTTGGAGGTGGCAGAGATCAGGCTTGAGACATCTTTTACATAGGAAGTCACAACTGAACTGGTGTGTTCTCTCTTTCCCAAGCTTGACTGTGCATCAATGGTGTTTATATATGTAATTTTTTCAATGGATCAAGACTACTCTGGACCAAAGGATTACAGTTCCTCTTTTCATGGGTCAGGACCAGTCTTCTGTGGCTTGTCCATAAAGGTGTTAACCTCTTGGGTGCCCACCTATCTTGGCTGGGCCAGTGGAGTGTCACTGGGTGGTTGTTAACTGTGTGGGTTATCTGATACTTATCGCTATCCTGATTTTGCAGTTTGCTTCCTGTGGTCTTGTGGTACGTGTATATGCATGCATGGTTTACAAACAAGACCTTGTGCTACAAGACATTCCTATCCTGATATTCCTGGAACATGAATATTAGGATGTGGAAGAGGGGATATTGAATAATGCAGGAAAAAAAAACCAAACAGAATACAACATAAATGTATGTTTAATGAACAAGTCTTCACAGAGGCTTTCAAGCACCTAGCTTATGCATTCACCTCTATTCCCAATAAAAATAATGAATGTAATTATTTGCATCAGGAGGCCTTCGGGATTCATTTCTGTTCCTGATTAAAGGTTTCCTTTAGTTTCTATCATATCATACAAAACCTGTCAGTATACTTATTTTCATTTAACTTTAAAGGACAAAATGACTAACTTTTTTTTTAATCTCTTTATTCATGTTCTCTAAATAATTGTTTTCTTGAGATGAAGAAATGATCATGTTATATAATAATGTTATGAATTAAGTTTGTAAGAATCTGAATGTTATGTTAAATGTATCAAAAACAGAGTGGATCATTAGTAAAGCTCTGTCTGAGTTTTGAGGTTGGAAAACTAGAGGCAGTTATTCTAACTTTTGAGAAGTTTGCCCATCAGCAGGACACCATATGAAAGCGTGCAGTCTTATGCTTTTGGGTTTTTGTGATGCTGCCAGGGCTGTGGATGTTCTGGGTGGTGTGGGCAAAACCAAAACCACCAAAGGAACACAGATAAATACAGAATCTGGAGTGGCAAATAAGATGAAATTAGTCCTTTTGTTGCATATAGCTTTTTAAGGGTAGTAGAATAGCATCCTTCTATTTCAAATCTGATGTGCTTTAGATATAATAATCTTAGGTTATCTCCCTATTTAATGTACCTTAAAAGTTTAAATGACATGATTTCAGTTATGCTCACAAAGGGATGTATTAATTCAGTGGCATGCCATCTTTCAGTCTAAACATTGTAGCTGACTAGGAATGAAAACCGAATGGAAGAAACTTTGATCTTAGCAGATTCAGAGTCAAGAAACTCCCCAAATGGATTTAGTTCCTTCATGAAAGCTTACCTTTCTGACTTTTTTCAAGAACTTTAAGGCACTCTAAGATGATAAGAAGACCTGGAGATTATATCTGTCAAAGATAAATGTATATCAGAAACCCTGTACGACCTCAGCTCAGAGGTTACTTTAACAGGCTTTAACTTCAGAAGTCACTACATTCTAAGCAGTTTCCAAATTTCATGTATTCATCATAAATCAAATAATGCTCTATTTCATTTATCTGTCACGCTTAGGATTTTAGCAAATATCTTTTCTTTGACTGGAGAGTTTTGGTTTTTTTTTAATTTTACTAACTTTTTTTTAAGTGTGAAGTTCATGCTTCTTAATTCTTTCAGAAATATTTTTATCTCACAGGGACACAGTAAATCCTTAAAACAGCATTCTGCTATTTCTTGACGTTTTCTAGTGGACTAGCCTGTATTTCACAGAAAAGTAGAACTGCAAAACTTGTCTTTATTATCTTGAGGTCTCAGGAGGTCCTAATACAGGAATTTTCCCTGATGTTTCCATTTTCTTCATCCTGACCTTAACATAAAGATGACAGAAAGCATAGTATAACTTAAAGAAATCAAGGCATGAAAAGTTTTAAAACAGCAAAAACAAATCTTAATTACAAGTTAAAAAACAAACCTAATGAGAGATTTGAGATTTATAACTACTCTGTGATCAAATAATATGATTCTTGGAAATTCAGAGAAATTTACTTTTAAAAATAATTCCAAGCTGCAATGAGTAGTGTTCATAGGAAAACATATATTAAAAAGTAATAGGGATCTAAAATTATATTTATTAGAAAGCAGAATTAGAACCACTGAAATCCTTAGAAAAGTGTAAATAGTTACTGAATGATACTGTGAAATTCCTTGAAGACTGTAAAATACTTTGACTTCAGTTTATGGAAAAGGCCGTGTGCTCATGTAAGTGGCAATATTTGCTGATATGTTATTTCTTACTTTTTTTTTCATCAAGGCATAGTATTTTCTATTGATTCCGGTAGAAAATCTTGAAAATCTTATGATCTTCCCTTCTGGTCTTCCAAATCTTGTTTGCTAACAAGATTTAGGGATCTTGTGGGATAAATTCACAGAAAGAAAAAGGTTAGATTTTTTCACGTAATTTCAGTGTGTCAACTGAAGAGAGACACACAAATCTATTTGGTTTCTGCTTATAAGAATCTCACTCTTTTCCTACTAAACATAGACCTTGCACTCTCGTGTTTTAGGAAACTGGACCAATTTGATCACCTTTAAATGATGAAATTTGGGCAGCCTTTTATGTTGAATTTGCAAAACCCCAGTTTCTTTTTAATTCAAATTTTACTACATTTAACTACATTGATTGTTAATTTCAGAAACCTTCTGGGAAGCCTTCCAAACTCTGCACTGTCCCTCTCTTAGATGCGTTGAAGGACTGAAAGTTGGCAAAATAATGTTTTTTGAGAAGTTGAGGAAGCTCCATCCGTGGGGGTGTTTAAGGCCAGGCTGGATGGGCCTCCGAGCAACCTGGTCTAGTGGGAGGTGTCCCTGCCCATGGCAGGGGGGTGGGAACTCGATGATCTTTAAGGTCTTTTCCAACCCAAACCATTCTATGATTCACATCTCAGACTACTGATTCAAGGGATGCAAACCGATCCCTGGCCAGCTTTTATTGCGAAAGCACACATTTTGAAATGAGTCGATAATTAGGCACTCAGCTTTTATTTGCCAAATTTAAATACTCACCCACCATATATTTATGTTCAAGAAGACACTGGCACTTTATGAATTCTTTGCTTCAAAATGTTTCTGAATATTTTACAATGTAGAAAGATGAATATAAAAGTCTCAATAGTTCTGCATATATATTTTTTTCTCTGTCTTTCTGAATGCTTTTGTTCCTGCTTCTGACTTCCTAAAGGCTTAACTTTCTATTAGTTAGTGTCTGATGACTGCATCATCAATGTTTCAGAGGCCAGTCCCCCTTATTCTCTCTGACTTTCTGCCAGCCTCCCCATTCCACCTACTACTTCATGTTCAACAGTTGATGTTAAAAGGGCTTTTCACCACTGTCCCCCAGCTGCACAGGTAATCCCCAAATATATTACTACAGGAGTGTCAAAAAACTTCTATGGGGTGTCAGTCTCTTTTCCCAAGTAACAAGTGATAGGACGAGAGGAAACAGCCTGAAATTGTGCTAGGGGAGGTTTAGATTGGATATTAGGAAAAAGTTCTTCACTGAAAGGGTTGCCAAGCATTGGAATGGGCCGCCCAGGGATGTGGTTCAGTCACCATCCCTGGAGGTATTTAAAAGATGTGTAAATGTGGTGCTAAGGGACATGGTTTAGTGGTGTTTTTTGGCAGTGTTAGGTGATGGTTAGGCTTGATCTTAAAGGTCTTTTGCAACCTAAACGATTTTATGATTCTTAAGATATGTAGAAGAGAGAAGGTCAACATCGACATCCTTCCTATGGATTCCACCAAGACTGGCTTGCCTTTGTGGTTTCTAATTTTGTTAGCTTTGCCTACAGCAAAAATAAGTGTAGTGCTTTCTTTATTAATATATGCTGTGCTTTGTACTGTTAATCTGGCCAAAACCAGTAGTCAAGCCACTATGCTAGAAGCTTTGCCCGTATGAGGAATTTTGCCCTGTTGAGAGGTGGAAAGAAGGTTTATCTTGTCCTTCACCCCTCTGCTCAGCAGCGTTTTGTCAGAGAGATTCTGCAAATTCTCTTTGAATCTCTAAGTTGTCCTCCAGGGCAGTTTGTCACGAGAAGTTTGTCACCCAAAACAGGAGCCATTTAGTAACTCTCAGCCTTATACTCCCTGCCTGAAAGAGCTTCTCAAATACCCAAGTTTCCTCTGGCTTTACTGAAACCTTATATGACAGCTTTGCAAACAGCGTGCATGACTTTCATTCTCAAGGAAGCGAAAGAAAAAATTCTGTTAAGAAATATCTATTTAAGTGGCTTTGTCTATGAATAAATGCTATTTCTTAAAAAAAAGGAAAAGAAATATTTAATACTCTGCCTGAGGGAGTTATGTTTGTTTTCTGTGTCGCATATTTCTTTTCTGGGTCTGTGCTTGTCATTTTAAAGAGATCTCAAAAGCAGTGATATTGAAACAGAGGAGGTAGTGACCAAATTGAGAGATGTTAAGAGATATAAACGATAACATATTTCATTACTTATTGACCTCTGGTTTTGCTTTGCATTAATTTCATATTTATTAAGGTTCACATTCAAGAAACTAAAGATTAATAAGTAAATAATAGTACATACTCTGAGGAGAGACAAGCAAGAGCAATTATAGCAAGATAGCTGGACAAAGAAACAGAAAATTCAAAAAGGAGAGGCAGGCTAAGGGGATATGAAAATACAAAGACAAATCTGAATATGCTACAGAATCACCATACCTTGTAATTACTGTCCCACTGCAGTGACACTGTACTCTACTTCCTACATCACTTGTTAAAAAGGACACTATTTTTCCTTTGATTTCTCTGTATATGGATGATACCTTTTTCCTGAGCAGTGTATCAGTTTGCTGTCTGTACTGCCACGACTGCAGTGAGTGCATTACTACACGTATGAAGGCATAGCTACATCTTGCACTCAGAGTAGGAAAGACAGCTGGTTTGTGATCTCAGTCTGTGGGCTCAATCTCATTTTAATCTGTGAAAAGTGAGGGAAGCTTTCATGGTGCACTTGTTCTGAGACAGCAATCTGACAGAAAATCTGTTTCAGTCAGTCTTTGATTTCAAAATTATTTCATCCTTGTGTAACATGGCCCTTTGCAAAACTGATGTGTGTAGACGGAGCCTCGCTGACCTGCTTCTGGTGACTGCCTGTCCCCTGGAGGCATACAGGCTTACACGCTTGCTAAAATGCCTTGTTCTGAAACATGGACAGGTAGGCTGCTGCCAAGATATCAGGGCTATCAACAACTTGGTTTCTCTTTGCTTTCTGTCAAATCATCTTTGGAAAGTATACAGGACATCAGAAGAGATGATAGTATAACCTTGACCTACGCTGAAATTGGTTAGGATTTCAACCAGATTTCATTCAAAACCAGCTTGGATTACTAACTCACCCCCATGAGTCTTGCTACTCCGTTTGCGCACATCTGCTGTCTTGGCATGGTTGGCCTTGTGGAAGTACTTCTGACAAATCTCTTGACTAAGTATCTAACTGTGTGCATAACGCAAACTGTTCACCTTCTGCAAATACTCCTCCAGAGTCTACCTTATAATTCAAGCTAGTAATTTTATCATTAACATCTTCTTTTTCTTACAGTTCTCTAATCAAAATATGTATGGTATGTTCATTGAATATCTTTGCATTCCTTTTTCCCCCCAGATATTTATTCTACATTCATAACGACCAAAGCATCATGTCCCTTTGAAGTAACTATTGTCAAAATTTCTACTGTCTTTTTGCTGGTACTGACATTTTGCAGAGTACATGCTTTTAAAAATTCGTAACTCGCATTCTGGAGAGCTTTATCTTTAGTGGGCCTTTCACCTGTTCAATAGTTCCACTCAGAGTTTTTGAGGCTCATTTACTTCTCATAAAAATTGGTGTTAAACAGTTGCTCATATTCAGAGAATACGGTACAGTTCGTTTTCTTTCAGTGCTTTAATATTCTGGTCAGCAGAGACCAACAGAGGTGTTTTCTGACATTTAACATCAGTTTCAAATAACTAATTCCACAGAGTCTTCAGGATGTATACTGTCCTGTATATTTAGCGGAATAAATGCTGGCTATATATCTGAAATGGTTTCTTGTTTGTTTGGGGCTTTCTTTTAGAAAGGCATTTAAAACAATTTCTGTATTAATAGCTAGGAAAGAAATGGACTAAGATCAGACGTGCAATTAAGAGTTTTTATGTGACACCAGGGAAGAAACAAAAACAAAGCTCCATTTTCTCATCTTTAATAACAAATAAACTTGAACTGGTATCTTAGAAGAAAAAGTATGAATATTCCATATCTATTACCCTTTTCAGCATGTTTCCTGCTAACTAATTGCTCAACCACTATTGGGAACTTTGACTATGTAAATAGTCATAAAATAAGCTGATTTGGTTTTGACAAAAATTTTTCTGATCACATTTGTTATAGTAGCTGAAAAGGTTTTGGAGACTGATGATACAGCTGTAAAAGTCTGAAAGGTAAGTTTGTGGATGACACCAAGCTGAGTGCTGCTATTGACATGCCCGAGGGATAGGATGCCATCCAGAGGGACCCGGACAGGCTCAAGACGTGGGCCTGTGTGAACCTCCTGAGGTTCAACAAGGCCAAATGCAGGGTCCTGCACCTGGTTTGGGGAAACCCCTGGTATCAACAGAGGCTGGGGGATGTAGGGATTGAGAGCAGTCCTGCTGAGTAGCACCTGGGGGTACTGGTGGCTGAAAAACTGGACGTGAGCCAACAGTGTGTGCTCGCAGCCCAGAAGGACAACTGTATCCTGGGCTGCATCAAAAGAAGCATGGCCAGCAGGTCAAGGGAGGCGATTCTGCCCCTCTGCTCTCTTGAGACCCCACCTGGAGTACTGCGTCCAGCTCTGGGGCCCTCAGCACAGGAAAGACATGGACCTGTTGGAGTGGGTCCAGAGGAGGGTCACAAAAATTATTAGAGGGCTGGAGCACCTCTCCTATGAAGACAGGCTGAGAGAGTTGGGGTTGTTGAGCCTGGGCAAAAGAAGGCTTCAGGGAGACCTTATTGCAGCCTTCTGGTACTTAATGGGGGCCTACAGGAAAGATCACAGAATCACAGAATCGTCAGGGTTGGAAGGGACCTCTGGAGATCATCTAGTCCAACCCCCCCGCCAGAGCAGGGTCACCTACAACAGGTTGCACAGGACAGCGTCCAGGCGGGTTTTGAATGTCTCCAGAGTGGGAGACCCCACAACCTCTCTGGGCAGCCTGTTCCAGTGCTCCACCATCCTCAAAGTAAAGAAGTTCCTCCTCATGTTAAGATGGAACTT
>VZSZ01008383.1:207912-255628 GCA_013398815.1 Ibidorhyncha struthersii
TGATGCACCCCAGGATGCCATTGGCCCTCTTGGCCGCCAGGGCACATTGCTGGCTTATGGTCATCCTGTTGTCCACCTGGACTCCCAGGTCTCTTTCCACAGAGCTGCTCTCCAGGAGGTCAGCCCCCAACCTGTACTGATGCATGGCGTTATTCCTCCCCGGAGGCAGTACCCTACATTTACCCTTGTTGAATTTCATTAAGTTCCTCTCTGGTTTCATTAAGTTCCTCTCTGTGGAGAGAGGGCAAACTGTGGGCAAACTTTTTGCAGGGGCTGTTGCGATAGGACAAGGGGTAATGGCTGTAAACTAAAAGAGGGAAAATTTAGACTAGAGAGAAGGAAGAAATTTTTTACAATGAGGGTGGTGAAATGCTGGCCCAGGTTGCCCAGAGAGGTGGTAGATGCCCCATCCCTGGCAACGTTCATGGTCAGAATGGACAGGCCCCTGAGTAACCTGATCTAGTTGAAGAAGTCCCTGCTCATTGCAGGGGAGGTTGGACTAGATGACCTTTACAGGTCCCTTCCAACCCAAACTATTCTATGTTTCTGTGATAAAAGGGTTGTCTCACATTCAGTTTAAAGTCATGGATAAGACCAGCATAAAAATAAAATATACAGTAGTTGATGAAATATTTCATAGCCTAAGGTGAAGTTTAATAACCAAATTATAGAAATTGAAATTTCATTCTCCTTTATCTTACTGAGGTAAGAATCTATCTATGAACAGTACAGTACAGTCAAATTAAGTATGGGACATTGAGTCTTTTTCTGCAATGTGAGCATGTAGTGTGGAAAACTGACTGCTGTTTATGCATATCTTAACTATCAGCTTTCAGCATCCCAGTGTGCTTTGTTGTCATTCATGGCAAATAGTATTAATGAGAGAGGCTTTTAACTTGGATGAGTTATAGTTGGTTTATTTTTTAATAGAATTATTTGAATATACCAGAGGGTTAGGGTTTCTTTTAGTTATTTCTACCACAGGGTACTGGAATTAATATTTGTATCTTGCTGATACAGTTACAAAGGGCTTTTTTGTTTGTTTATAATTTGAAGATAACTGTAGTAGTAAGCATTATTCAGAAAAAATGAAACATTCTGTAGAAGTTGCACTACTGTTGGCTGGTTACCTTGAAATTAAATGCTACTGCAGTTATAAAATGTTACACAGAAAACCAAAGCAGATCACTAGATAATATGTGACTCCTGTGCTTTATGGGAATATTGTAATCACAAAAAGAATTTTAGCTATCATACGCTGAACTGTACACCAAGCCTACCAGTGTAATCCTGCTGCATAATTTTGCTTCAGGAGAGATAAGAAGCTTCAAAATTAGCTATATCTCAGGGTTGGGGATCTAAAGAGCAGAAACTGATCTGTTTTCCCATGGAACCTGTTAATTCTTTAACTGAAGTAGGTTTGAAAATTTATTCTGCACAGTGTAACCCTTAGTAACCCTTTAATGAGAGGATTATACAGGTAGATATGAACAGTAGTGATGAGACTCTAGTAATGCTTTTATAATAGAGAAGACGACGTAGGAAACATCAAAGAAGTAGGAAGAACAGTTCCGCACATGATTGACCTTGATTTTTTGGAAGCAGAAATTGATTTTCATACCTTTTGAAACTATACTAAGAACTCAAGCTCACAGTTTCCTCCTCTCCATATAATTAGAAATTGAACTGTTATAAATTGTGAATTAAAAAGAAAAAAAAAAAAACTTAGAGAAATTTTTCCATCCTAATTTTTTTTTTTTTGGCCAAAAGTTTGCCTGGCTTTCTTAAGAGCTAACTCTCAAGACTGTCAGTGTGGTAGGAAATAAGAGTTCAGAGGCTTTGGTTTTTAGTTCTTGCAAATCAGCCTGTGAGCAGCGATGGAGAGAAATTAATACAATTGAATTGAATTCAAGTGACTTAGCAGAATTATATTTTGAGTGATTGTCTAATTGTGTGTTTGAGTTTAACATTTCTCTTAAAAATTTAACTTGGAACATATCAATAATGCTGCTTTTACTGATATAATAAGCTGAGTGATTATAAATACTGTGTTCATATGAAAAAATTCTGCACATTGGTGAGTAAAGAGAAGGCAACCAGTACGTGGCTAAAACTTGGTCATACTGCCATCCATACAGAAGTAAATTCATTCAAATGGATTAAATTAAGTTGAGTTAATTTGTATTGATTTCAAACTGCACCACCTAAGTATTTGGAAAAAAAGTGGAGTAGTGAATGGGAATTCTTATTTAGAAATTTATAAGAGCTGTAACTAAGTTAAAACCGCAGAGAAGATAAATGAATTTATTTGTGTTGGTATTCACTGTAGAAGAGACTGGGGAGATGTGTGTAAGCCCCTGTTTCCTTAAGATCTAGAAGTCTGGAGGTTTGCACATTTATTTAAAAAACCAATCAACCGAAAAAACCCAAACAACCACAAAACAACCAACCTTTACAATGCCTTTGGGATGAAGTAGAGAAAGAGTCTAGACAACTTACAACTATGTAAGCATATATTTAGAGAAAATCATAAAGGGTGGAATCACTCAATACCTGAACAAGTGCAGTTTACTTGGGAAGAGTGAAGTGACTTCTAAGAAGTGAAGTCCTGCCTTGCCAGCTGCTTGGAGTTCTTTGAAAGTGTCAGGAAGCATGCAGATAAACGTGATCTGTTTTCTCTAAATTGCTACCATTTCCAAAAGGATTTTGACAAAATCTGTTTCAAAAGTCTTTAAGGAAACAAAAACCCCAATGAAATAAGGGAGAATGTCCTGCTGTAGATAAGTAACTGGCTAGAAGGCATCTGGAGTAAATAGCCAGCTTTTACAATTAAGTGATATCACAAGCACAGATTCATAAGGGTCTCTCTCAGGAAATGTGTTGCTTGTGGAATATAAAGTAACAACAGAAAACAAAGGAGCTGTGTATTCCACTGAGCTGTGTGTGAAAGCTGCTTCTTGACTATTTGCGTACAGCAATGTGACATGCTTATGTGGAGTAAACAAACATGTAACATTTTCATTATCTATTGCGTGCAAGATGATATCCAATATCCTATTTTTTCTAAGAATATATCTTTTCAAATGATGTACATAATGATAAATTAAAAATACCTATACAAACAATGTACATAGATGTAATGTACATGAACAGTATTTTACAGAAACTTACTGACTTTGTAATTTGCAATGAAAGAAATACTCAGGTTTAGGTTTTTTGCTGCTTAACACTCAAGGCCAATGGAGAGGGTATCCTTTACGTTTCAAGTGCACAGAAGCAATAGTACAGTAGGTGCTTTGTGGATTTATGTTTGAGCTTGATGGGGTCATTTAAATAAAAAGTGTATTTTTTATAACTGTTAGGAAAAGTTGTGCAATACAAATATTCTATATCTATAGGTTGAGTTGGTGTTTTCAGTTGCTATTTAAACTTGTTTTTCAAATTTATCCCTGCTACCTGTCAGTTAGGTATCGATAGGAGAAGGAAATTCTAAGTGTGTGGGAAAGGAGGTACGTAATACATTCTTGACAGACCCTTTAGGACAAGAAGCGACTGTTCAGTACTGATGAGAAATCCAAATATGGTAGTGGATCTTAAGGAAATGAAATTCTGTGGGATACATCAGAGAGCCAAATTTAGAAAAAGATTGTCAACACTGTTGTATGCTTGTTTGCATAGTTTAATATTGTGACAACATTACGCAGAAACCTCATCAACCGTGACTTTGTTTGGAATACTCCAGCTGTTTAATTGCTTATCACGACACAAAATGAGACCTTAGGAAACACAAAAGGGTATCTCATCTACCAAACTGTATTAAAAATTGCTGATTTTGTAAACGTTCTCGTATGTTTTTAGACAAGTGTACTTCTAAGAAGTCAGTGGCATTACTGTTTTTCTATTTAAAAGAAGAGTGAAAAGATAAAATCTGACGGAGATAGCAAATTTTTTTGGTAAAACGGACATATTTCAATAGACTTCTCAAATTATATTTTTATGAAATGGGAGTAGCTGTAATTTAACCCACTGCATTATGATAGGTGTAGCTTATGAGAAGCTGTCCTGATTCATTTATTTCATGTTTGCAGTTTGCATTGCTGGTTGTAACGGTAGTCCAAGGGTAGAGCTCTTAGAGCAGCTTGTGTATTCAGAGCTTCCACCAAAATCAGATCTTATTTTCTGAGTTAGCAGTTATGGTATTATCAACGGGGTTTTTTTGTTTGTACATTTTCCCCTCTACCATGACTGACATATTTATAACGTTACATGGAGAGAAATTAGATACCAGAAAAACAGTGCTAAAAAACAAGCTGTAATAAAATCCAAGGGACTGTTTAATGTTGTTACAAATTTTTATGTTAAGTTTTATAAAAGTAATTGTAGGAATATTTTTGTAGCAGATGTCTGGCCAATATTTTTTATTGTCTTTAGAAGATAAAGGGTATAAGACTAGTTGCATCTTTACATACTCTTTGAAATAAAATACTGACAATTTATAGCGTTCATATGTTTCAGCCCCCCTGCCCCTCCCAAACCCCAATACTCATGTTGTTCTACTAGCTAGCATCTGTATTTGATCTAAGATGTTGATCACCTGTTCTAATACGTAACCTGCTTTGATGCTTAAGATGTCAGGGGAAAGATGTATGTAAAAATTGGGCAAAGAACATATACAGTCCAAACAGACGACAAATTCACCTGCAAAAGGATATCTGCAGAGCATCCAGAGATCGTTTCACTTTTACCTATTAAGACCTACTGATAATGAAGAGGAGACTAGACAACTTAAAATATTATCATCTAACTCCATGAGAGGGATTCATCTTTTTGAGGTCATGTGAATAGTTTGTCCTGTTCATTCCTGTGAATTCTAGGCATGATTAGAGAATTTGTATTTTACCAGTCTTTTGCCCAGTGGCAGAATTTGACTTTTTAATGCAGTCTTTTTATAATTTTCTTAAATGGAGCAGAGGTAGGTGGGGGACAGGCAGCAGTTCTTTCTGCTGTAGAAAGTGTGTCCATAATTGCCCCAAAGAAATGTAAGAGAGTTAAAGATGATAGCATATTAAGAAGCATTAATTTCTACCTTTTAAAAAATATTTTGAAGCACATACAAGGTTGTACAGATAGATTTTATTAGAGTCCTTGAGATAACATCTCATTTTTAGTCTAGACAATTTGAATTACCACCTACAGTGTATGGTAAGAAATTACCACAAGAAAAATCTTTTGAATATTCATCTTCCCATCCTTTCACATTTTACAATAAGAAAAGTCAAAATATAAGAGTAGGACTGCAGATTTTCTCAGAAGATTACAAAGCTTTTTGAAAGATCTTGGAAAGAAAGACACTTTTTTTGCTAATAACTAGATTTTCTTTAGTCTATCCAACAAATCACTTTAAAGAAAGTGCTAGATCATGTTATATTACCAAACATGGTCGCATACTGCTAATCATTAATAAGGAAAATGTTCAAATTGAATTTTTACAGTTTAGAATTTATGCATTTGCAGGCACATTACCAGCTAACAATAGAGAAGATACAGTTATAAGATTCAAAGCCCTGTGACATTGTTTGTGATAAGCATTTACATTTATGAAATTTGTTAAGTTGCTGTTCCCATATCTCATACTGTATTCTGAAAACTATTATGTATAACATTAGCATAGAAAAATCCTTTCTAAGCAAAATCAAACTTGCTAGCAAGGTAGAAAGTGACTGTATGATTTAAAAAGAACATGGCTGAGCTAGGGACGTGGGAGTACATCCCACAAGTTTTGACATGGTTTCAGAGCATGCCTGTGTGCGCATATCCTCTGGGAAAAAATCAGGGTACATACGCAGGGACAGAGCTGGAGACAGCGTGCAATGGCCGTTGCAATCTGGACAGCAGCTTTCAAAACATGATGTTTGGATCAGCTTTTCTTCTCGGGAAACTAGAAGCACAGAAACTGCTAGATGGCTGTTTGTCAACTTTGTTGTGGTCCTGAAAGAGGGAAAGACATTTCACCTATGAAGAAATAGGAGTATATGTGGCATCTGTAAAAAACATATAAACTAATTGTGTAGCAGATGTATGCAGTGCTGGTGGAGAGGTTTGAGATTCAAATAAGTTACTTGTACAAATCTCATTTACTTTTAATGGCGGTTGGGTCTTGTCTGTATTTTCTGCCCTTGGTATTTTCTCTAATTAAGGGAAATGAAAGAGTTGAAATTAGGGATTTGTAATTGCTCTTTAGGTAAGGAATATTCATTGTCTTACTGAAGAATGTGATATGGAATGGAGCACTGACATGCCAAGAACGACTCTCCGGCAAACACAACTGCATTAAGCATTTCTAAAGACCCTGCACATGATTAATCCATCTCTGAACAGTAATATTCATCATTTGCAGTATGGTGTTAGTCAGGAATTGTTGCTACTTTTCTTAATGAGGTTTTAATAAAGCTTTTAAGCTGCTAAAATTATCTGAAAGTTCAACCCTTTGCTCTTCAAAACACACACAGCACATTTAACTTCAAAAAAGGTGGTAGATCATGTGAAAAGTGTGTATACGTACATGCATATGTGTGCATCCTCAAGTAATACATGAAGTAGTATGTAAAAATAGCGTTTTCTCAGTTTAGTTGAGCACCTTAAAGGTAATTATCTTTATAAATAACTTGTAGTGCTGTTAAAAACACATCATTGTTGGATACCACAAGTATCTTTTTGTAATATGAAGGGTAAAGTGGTATGGAAGCAACAGTAGTATTCAGTGATGGTTGTGTATTGCTGACTTTGGAGCAGCACCAGCCTTTTTCAGACATGGTATGTTTGCTTTCTAAAGTTGCTTGCATTGTCTAGGGATGAGGATTAAGGCTTAGACTTTTATGTTTGATCTGTCTGTGTCCAGGAGGTATTATTTATATTGCATGGGATTGAGGACATGATTCACATTTCCAGAAGGAATAAAACCATTTGTTTTCAGTGGGAAGGTTCAGTCTGTGAAGAGGCAGACTATAAAATGTTGATACAGTTCTTTTGAAGAAAAAAAAATATATGTTAGAGCTTGTAGTTAGACTCGACAAGCTAATTAAATGCTGTCCAATTCTTAATTACTAGGTCTGTGGAAGAAAAGGAATTTACAAGTGTTTTGTAAATCCATATTTGACAAAGCAATTTTATTTTATGATGACATGCTTATTTTTTTGTTTTTATTATTATTATTAGAAAGACCTTTAAACCAGCAAAATTTTAGGAAAAATAAATCTATTAATATATGAGATGGCAAAATTATGTATTTTTCTAATAAAAAGCTCTTCAAATAGGCAAGGATGGAAATCCCTCCTTCAGAGGAGAAATTCAGATTAAAAGAGACCAGGCTAAATATGATGAGTACAGTGCAAAAATCTAAATCGTGTGGGAACACAGTGCCCTCCATTGAAAACACTGGAAATTTTTCTTTCGTCGTTAATGGGCTTGTTTGTGTAAACTCTGATTTACACTAGCTGGACACAGGCCAGGTTCAGCAGCCACCTCCATCCTTGCAAGCCTAGGGAAATAGTTATCTGCCCATTTTTTGTCTGAGGTGGGAGAGAAAATCAGAGAAAACGCTTGTCCCAGTGCCATGTTTTAAAAGACAAGGATTACTAGATTATAAGAGGAACCCTGTTATGTAGTTTGATATATCCTAGGAATAAGGAGTATTGCCTCCAAAGAGAAGCATGCCTTACAAATGAATATCCAAAATGGAATTATGCTGATAAAGGAAGATAATGGGAGATTTTTGGACCTGCTTCTGGTAGATATTTGTTTTGCATAGGAAGGATTATGGAAGAACTTGAAAGGGGGTGTTTAGTTAGAACTGCTAAACCAAGAATAATTGAGAACGTGATTTTTCTTTGATGAATATATACCTCTGCTGTAAATCTAGTTATTGATTTCTGAATATGATTTTTGGAATATCCAGCAACATCCACTGGTATCCAAAATGATAAAATTGTATCAGTTCTTTCTGACAGATTCCCATTTGAAAAGAAGAAACAGAACCCAAAGGCTAATCTCTGTTTTAACCTTTCCAGTTGTAAGACAAATGTATGAGAAGTCAGGAAACAAACGGGTGTGCAATGACTTTGGTGAAGAGAATAACTATTAAATTACAGCTACTCCCATTTCATAAAAATATAAATTTGAGATATAATAAGAATTTTTTTTTAATATTAAAAATGTATTTTTAAAAAAATTACACAGCACATCTGTTCACAGGTGGGTAACTACTTAGTTATTCTCTAATAAATCTGGTAATTATTTGGATCATTTATGTACACATTGTTGAACAATAAATGCTAGGAAAAGTATTATAAAATAGCAACGATAATAGTGTTTGCAGAAGAGAAGAATACTTTGCATTAATGAAATTAGAAGAGGTCAAATATTTGAAGCAAAGTAAGAGAACGAAGTATGACTCAGTTACTCTTGATGCTATTAAAAACTTAAAATCCTAGAAAAATTCTATAAAATTAAATTGTAGCTTTGCAGTAACTTTTTTTATTTAGTACTATTTCTCATTTACCAGATTTCAGCTAATGGCCTTAGAGATTTAGAGAAAAATAATGTAAATGCTGTGCTTTCAAGGGCACTCAGTTAAGTCTGCCTTTTGGATTATTGTATTGGGATCTGTATGATTTAAAATTAATAAAACCTCCCTCTATAGTTGTGATAAAGATTATATGGCTAGCGCAGTTATCTTTCAACAAACAGCTTTTAGGGGAATCTAAGAGTGCAAATTCCTCCAACATTTGTCTTTAAATGAAATAGGGATTTGGATCTGGTCATAATGGAAAAAATCAGCTTCTATAAAATTTTTAATAAAGCACTTTGTGCTCTTGAGCATACCCTAAATGAGTTACACTGTATGTTTCTGTCAACATGACATGCTCACGTTTGTCTTATGAAAACAAAAATATTTCTGTGAAAAAAATACTTCTCATTTGAATTTTCCAAGTGTCATTTATAAAAAGCCCATCTTTTTTCATCTAGCTCCTAAATGACTCTACCAATTAGTTATAATTTTGGGGTTGTAACATCTTTGGAGGCTAGTCTCCTGCTAACTAAGTCAGAGCCATGAGAACAGACTGGCCAAGCGATCACGTATTAAAGCACCAGCTAGACAGTAAGGAAAATGGGATAGTCAATGGAAAATTCACTGTTCTTTACTGATCAGGTAGATACATAACAAATAATTTTCTTAATCTGAATCTTCTTGGGAATATATAACATTTTTATTTGGTTCTACCTCCTTTGTTGTCAGCCTTGGCATTGTCTTTCTTAGATGCGATTTCTGCAACAAGCTGTTCATTGTATGTTCTGTATACATGTTTTAGTCATCTATTTCACTGCCACCATTTGCCCATACATTTAACTGCAATGTGCAGCTTTTCAATGGTGAATATTCTGAGGGTAATGAGTAACAGAATCAGGAAAATCTGGGGGTTTCCCCCTAGGTTGTACATCAGAGGAAATTACGAGGTTTGCACAGGGTAATACTTATGTATTTTCAAATATTTAACAAGTCACATCTTCCCTGGGCTGAGACAATTCAATGATTTTTTTTCAGTATATTAAGAGAACTAAAAGCAATGAAATAGAAAATTCAGCAGTAACTTTAATCAATAGGGCTGTTGTACAGGTATGCTTTACAAAGTCATTCCAGTATTTTGCTGTTTACATAAATGTTTCTATCCACTGTAAGTGTTGTAAACTATTCTCAGTAAATAGCATTACTTTTGTTAGGTAACCTAACAGCTTTATTTTTGAAGTGCTTAGAGTGCTATTGTTTATGATACAAAGTAAATTCTAAATATATTTACAAACCACAAAGCAACTTGAAAGTTTGTTTTGATCTGTTTGAGGTTCTTATTCAAAACTGTGTGAAAATTATCATATATGACGGGTTCTTTGCCTACAATGACAGTACATTATGGAAAAGCTTGAAATGCTGTGAAAGGCTGTCTCATCATGTTTTTGTACTACAAAAGGCTCTCATTTCAAGCTTAGTCTCTGAAAGTTTGCCTCATCCTGTGCTTCAACAAATTAAAGCCTACTTTTTTTCTCCTGCAATTACTTTATAATTCTTTAGGTATACAGCCTCTTGTAAAAGTATATAATCTCATTTCAAGCCTAGTTTGCTTCTAATTATCTGTTTATCAGCGATTCAGAAGAATTTTCTTTTTCTTTTTACTCACAAATTTTAGGCTTTTGGAAGAAAAGAACATCTGGTATTGGAAATTGAATGTATTAATTATATATTCTCTAATCTAATATATATAAACATTTAATTTTACCTTATTTTAATAATAGAAAAATGTTCACAGTGTTCAATTTTCCTCTTAAAAAGTAGACTCTGAAATGCATGGAAGATGTGTGTGTTTGTTTCTGTATCATAAATCAATTTCTTGACAGAAGCTACGACTAATTCTTTTTTTTAGCAAGCCAGTCGTCTTGGTGTTAGTATGAAGGGCTTTACCTGATTCTTTTGATGGGCTACTTATAGTCACAGTGTTGCTGAACTGAAAAGGTCTGTTTTTTGTTCCGTGGTTGGTTTTTTTTGTGTGTGTGATAGGCACCATATGGACAAAAATACAATAATTCTTTGCAATGTTTTCCAATTTTTTTTTTTTGAGAGTTGGAGTACTCTATCCCCCAGTTTTTAGTATATTTTCCCACTAAAAGCGAGTCATTAAAAGGTTAAGTGACTGAATTTTATACTAGTCAGTTAAAGATTTCTGAAGTGCCAAATCCAAAAATTGTATCAGTTCTTTCTGACAGATTCCCATTTGAAAAGAAGAAACAGAACCCAAAGGCTAATCTCTGTTTTAACCTTTCCAGTTGTAAGACAAATGTATGAGAAGTCAGGAAACAAACTGGCGTGCAATGACTTTGGTGAAGAGAATAAGTAAGTAGAGTTACCCACCTGTGAACAGATGTGCTGTGTAATTTTTTTAAAACAAAAGTCTGTGGAGAAAGAAAAAAAAACCCAACAAACAACTTGCTAGACCAAGCAGAGCCTGTCGTTCTGCATCCAAACTGCTGCAATGACTAACAGGATGGTGAGGTGTACCAGGGAAGGGTATGGAATAAGATATAAGTGGATGATGGAGCAATTTCACTTGTAAGAAAAATTTCTATACAGTTTCACGTGTACCTTACGAAATACTAAGACAAAACAAAGAGGACTGGGAATTAAGTCCAACTTTCTCTGGAAGACAGAGTAGAATATACGCATTCTTAAAAGTTTTTGTGGTCAAAATAATTTATATGTCCATAGAATATTTTGTGACTGATTAATTTTCTAATATGAAAATGAAAGACCTTTATTTATAAATTCATAGAACAGGGTTTTCTTCATCATTTTATCTTCCTTTATTTAACACTATAACAAAAGTTGTACAATATTTCAAAGAAACTTTTCCAAAGAATTTATTGGACAGCAGCGCATGCATTCTGTGATGTTTTGTGTATTTATAGAGTATGTATATGTCTTTTTTTCTAAGACACCTTATTAGTGAGGAAGAGTGCATAGAGAATTCAGGAGTATAGGTGTCTTTGTATTAAACTGAATAATTCGGAAAATGGTGAATATTTTTATAGGAAAGACTTCTTAACAATATTAAGGGACGAGCTTCAGATGACTCCGTAAGTAAAAGAAAGTTTTGGAAGGGAAAATTTTTGCAAAGATAAAGCTATTCCTCCTGCCAAATCTTCTTTTTTTGCTCTACTTTGGAAGAAGGGTGAAAAGTCTGTGCTCAGACTTTTCCCCCCTTTCTTAGCTTTGGCAACACTAAAGCAAATTACTTTCTTTGTAACGTTTTTGAGAAATCATATCAACTTCTTAAATAATTTGTGGAAAGTAAATTCAACTCTGCTTTCAAGAAAGGAATGAGAAAAAAATAGTAAAAAATGCAAATATGCAAAATACAGTAGTGCAAATCATACAGGTAATCAGGTCCTCAAAGAGGCTCCTGTTAAATCAGTTGTACTGAGTTAAGGAAAACTTGGTTCTAAATCCCCTGAGATTTCAAGTTTTATCGCTTTAATTTAGTTTTTCTTTAGTGGCCACATCTAAAATGAAAATATCTTTTCTATTTTAGCATTAAACTCAATTAAATAGAGAGACTTACAGTTCAACAGGCCAATGTTTAAACAGGATTTGAATGTCAATTGAAGTTACGGTCTCATTATCACAGATAGACTTCTTGGATTTTCTGCCATTATTCAATATATATCTTACAATCTATTATACTGAATATTACCACCAAGTTATTATTTTTAATATAACCTAAAATATTAGATTCCTTTTTAATTTTAAAGCATTAAAATAATTTAATTTATCTTTAATGGATATACTTGTCATTGTCAAAATCTTGGAGATCTTTTCCTCTCTGACTTTAAAGCGCTCACTGAAAAGCAAAGCACAAAGGCACACAAAACTTACCAGGACAAATAGTTATCACTTTCAGCAACAAATCCTTTCTGAATAGCAGTCTATTTCATGGTCTGCATGAACCGTAATGCCTTCAAGACCTGTTTTGGAGGAGAGGGGATCATGAAGGGGAGCAAAGTTCGAGTGGCACCTGAGCTAAAACATGCAAGGCGATTTCAGTTTACTCAGAAATGTCTTATGTGAGACAGAAATCAGATTAGAAGAAAAATGGAGACTATGTTGATGTATTAAAATGGATGCATGGAAAGAAGAAACAAGCAGGAATAGTAGACTGCAGAGGCAAGTGGGTGGCACCAGCTGTGATTTTCTATGCATTACTGAAATCTAATGTGCTGGTTTGTATAGATGGAATATTAATGAAAATGAGTAACTCAAGAAGCCATGCAAAGGTGAGATTTGGAGAGGTAGTTTTATGTCAAAAGAATCTTGGTTTCTTGCACACAAAATGAAGCTCCAGGTGAAAATCTTCAGGAAAAATCTAGCAGTGAAATCTTCAGGAAGTGGAAAATAATGCACCAAAAAACAGATGGATTATCATTTACCTCTGACTGCTAATGTTGAAAGACACAGAAAATGAAATTAGAGGAGGTAGCTGAAAATTTATGAAGTTATGCTTAGAACTGACCTTGTAAAAGTAACTAAGATCAAAGGAGGGAATATACAGAAAAAAAAATTGATACTAATTTCTCAAAGTCCAGATTATGTGCATCCTTTGGGCATTGAGGAAATTAGCTAGAAATGCCCTGCTGTACAACTGAGAATTTCTTTATGAAAAGTCATGTTTAACTGGGAAGGTAAGCAAATATTAGAACAAAGCAAATGAAGTGACAATTTTCAGAGGACAGAAGAGTGAACCTGGTAATTAAAGATAATTAATTTTAAAAGACCAAGGCTTAGTTCACAAAAGGCATTTAGTGTATAACTGAGGCAGAATATAGGCATTTTATGTCAAGTAGTGTAATCATTCCAATTTCTGCCTGAATGTGAAGAGACAATGATCAGCTACTGCTTCCAAGTACTCCAGAAAGATTTATCTAAATTCTGGTCTCTTTTAATATACAAGATTGCTACTACTATGTCACAGCTCAGCCTCTGTTGCACATCTTGCCCTAGATGAGATCTTCTGCCCAGTTATTCCAGGTCCCTACTATCTAAAAGGAATGACCCTCTATGCTCAGACCATACCTGGTACCCGGAGTTCCTTGTCTCCAGCATCACATGATATTTCAGATACAGATGTCTGGATGATCGTAGTGTCACCACGCTTTAAAAAATTCAACATAATCTGGGTATAGTGGAAAAAAACGTTTATACAGAGAAAATTGAGTAGAAGATCCTGAGAAAAGCATGTCATTATTTTCCCCTAGGGAAACTGGTCAGGTTGAAAGGGTTTATATGATTCAGTGGTTTGAAAATGATTGAGACCAAATAGTGGGATAAGTAAAAGGGCATGGAGTACAGTAAAATTCAGGGTTGATTGTGGTAACCAGACAGTGAAGTGACAGGAAAACCATAATCAGACAGACAGGGGAGGGAATCCTCAACTAAGTAATCAAACCCAACAGACAGTAAACTGAATAAGTTATGTTCAGCGTCACAGGCATCTGTTTTGGTTGCTCTACATGCTTCTTAGTAATGATGAATGTGAAAGCAAGAATGAAAATTATGCATATGTTCTTGTGATTTTGACAGCAGCGACTTCTACATTAGCTCTTGACTGAAATGACTGATTTTCCCTGTGAGAAAACTGGCCTATGTGCCCGGGTTTCAGAGTTGTCATGTATGAGACACAATTATTCCCTTGGCTCCTGAAGGGTGAGCAACCGGTAGAGCCAAGATTCCTCACTTCCAAGGGCCTTCTCCACTGATTTCCGGAAAGAATTATCATACTCTGCCTAGTTGCGATTTGTGAAATCTTCACTTTCTTGTGTCATAATTTCAATAGGAAGATTTTTCGGATGGTATAAAGTACTGTCTAGAACAGCTAGAAATCTACATTTAAATCAGATTTGAACCCGCCTACTGTACCTAATGTGTTCTGACTACAACACTTCTGTATAGAAAGAGAAAATACCATTATCGTATCTAGATTTTAAGGTGTATTACCATATGCATTCTGGCTAAATGGAGAAATGGGCAATTACTCTGGTGCTGGTTATAAATTCTGAATCCTGACAGGAGGCAGAGAACTCGTTAAAAACCTGAGCTTAGTGGGTAAGCCTGAAGAGTATAGACCCATTTTCCTTCAAAATTCAGATATAATCATTTTGGTTTTTTCCTAGTCAATTAACCAGAAGCTGTGAATACCATTCTGAGGTATATAACCCCTTAGACATGATATACCAAACAGTTATTTACATTGAGGATTTGGATTTCTGTGAGAAATCTAAAAGCTAAATGTTATGTTAGCAGTAAAAAATGCCATATGCTAAACTCCAATTGAATCGTGGTTGTGCTCAAAGTCATGACTTCTTTCTGTCACTGTGATTCTGTGGTTAATCTAAGAGTACGTAAGACATTAAATCATGTGATAACTTTCACTTTTGTTGTAATAGTAGTCTGAACACAGCTTGCACTATCACTATCTAACAAATTGTGAATAGCGAATAGAAGCTGTCAAGCAAACAGCATCAGACAAAAGCAGATGAATCAAGTCTTGAACCAATCTGGCAAGCGATGTCTGAGAGTATAATTTCAATATACCAGATTTGCATACTCAGGACCTAAAATGTCCTGTCTATATGGATGTGTGATGACAAGCTGACAAATGTGCCTAAAATATATTCAAATTTCTGCATTTCTGGAGCAAAAGAACAAATGGGTTACAGTGTATGAACAAGGTTCAGAGCATGGAGATTGAGTGAAATGTTATTCAGGAACTCGGATAAAACTGAGGATATTTATTTTCTGAATCATGAATGATGGCATGATTTCCTTAAAAAAAATTCTCAAGATTTCTTGGAATTACTCGTAAAATGTAGTTCAAAGGAGTATAAACTGCAAAATTATGTATCATTCATGTAAATTTTCCAAAATTTATATTCAGGTCATAAACTATAATGCCAGAATAAAATATAATAGCAGTAAATATCAGATGCATTTGTTAGAACATCTCAATAATTAGAGAATGTATTCCCATGAGAGTAGAATTACAGTAATGTATGCTAGCAGGATGTTTGAAAACAACCCTCTTAATAAATGGAGTTGACAGAAAATACACTGCAAAAGGATTATTGGCAAAGGCATGTAAAGTAAGAGATTTGGCAGGAACTTTAAGAACACAAATATGCATCACTCAAGGGAGAAGATTTCCATCCAGGGAACAAGCTGTCTTTGTAAACAGGATTATGCCCATAACAAGCATACAGAAAGCATATATGAATTCCACCAAAGAAAAATTGTATCCAACAGAAATGAGCGATGTAAGAAATATTTCAATGCAAGTTACTTCAGGTAACTCAAATAGTTAAAACTGTAAAATCAGTTTTATTAATTTTTACTTTTAATTGTTTATTTAATTGTTACATTAACCAGTCGCTTTGCTTCTGTATCCCCATAACAGATGTTCATTATAAAAACCGAATACATTAAGATGATTACATTATTCAAACTCTTTGATAATTCATTTGTATTAAAACCATAAGACTCTGTTGACATTTCCCTAGGGTACATTTGGTGAGGTTAAGCAGGATAAATGTCACAGTTAGTAATGCTGTTAAGATAAAACCTTGCAAAGGAACTACATATTATTTCTCTGCTTTATGGTCCTTATCAGCAACTTTTAGAGCTGGATTTCATCTTTAAATGATGCATTATACCTTGAAAAGTAAAATAAAAAGACCTGAAATTATGATTCTTGCTCATTTCATCAAGAATAAATGAATAGAGGAGGAGAAATCTTAAAGAAGTATTTATGATTTTTTTTAAAAAAAGTTTTGAAACAAAAATAATATGCTATAATTAAATATAATGGCCCTGGTGAGATGTGGTATGGAAGAATTTATCTTAAAAAGAATGTAATATGTGTATTATTTTCAGTGCAAATATTTCAAAATAGGAAGTGAACTATAGAATCAGTAAGATTCAAAGAGGAACCTCAGAAACAGCATAGGGTGCAGTATTTCAGAAATACCTGATTATATAGCATCATGTAGCTGGAAGTGGAGAAACAATTAGGTTGGGATGGCCTGTAGAGATCCCTCATTTCAGCCTCCTTCTCAAAACAGGGCTAAGTACTAATATTGATTTAAATAAATGTATGCCCATTCAACTGATATTAATAAAATTTTAAAAGTTAATTCAGGCTGCTCATGGCCTTCTCCAGGCAAGTTTGAAAAAGTCCAAGAACTGATAATGCACACAGACTTCCAAGGCCAGTGGTCTGATGCTTATGTTTTCCCTTGTATCCAGCCCAAGTGTCCATTGGTGAGACCTGTGTCCATCAGCTCTTGGTTGGTTCTCCATTAGGTGGCTGATTGCTGGTGGATCCCCCTGGCTTAGCGTTCTCACCCTGAAATGAACAATGCCCTCAGTCTCACCTCACCATAGCTCCCTGAGCTGAACCCCTTCTATGCCACTTTGCTGACTCTTCAGTTTGGGCCGTCTCTTTTGTACTGGGGACCCAGAAAAGGACGTGCAGATGACCAAGCAGCATTTGCTTCCTCTAACCTGCCAGCTAGAGCATGGCAGTGCCTGTCAGTATTCTCAAATAGTAACTTAGTTTATACCTTTTCATTAATCTAAAGGATGTTGCTCAAGGTTTAGCATGGTCATTGTAACAGATAGTTGTTTACGTTTCAGGTACTGAAAGTTTTTCTTTATTCAAACACACTAAAAAGGTAACTAATTATATTCTATTAAAGAATAAATTGCAACAACTCCAATTGGCAATAAGATTAGGTGGATGCAGAGGAATATAAAACGTTTTGCTTTTTTAATTCAGCAAAATTAACAAGAAGCTGCTTAATAACGAAAGTTAATTTCATACTGCTCAGCTAGTTAAAGGGGAATTTTGTTTTGGTTTGGGCTTTGTATCTGGGTTATACCTAATATCTGAATAGAACATTAATTAGAAATATTACTGATTATCAAACCAAGTGACAATTTTGCAGTTGTCTGTAATTGCAATATCTTTGACTATACTCAGCTTAAACGAAATTGGTCCTGATAAAAATTTTATTATTAATAAAAAATACTCATAATGCGTTCTTCTGTGAAAAGAAAGCCACAATTTCAGAGACTAATAAAAATGATCAACCACCTAAGAACTTAAAAAAAGAAAAAAAAAAAAAAAAGAAAGAAATAGAGTAGTTGGATGCTAGAGGACCTCTGGAGATCATCTAGTCCAACACCCCCGCTCAAAAAGCAGTCACCCAGGGCCATGTCAGGTCGGGTTTTGTAGTTTTTCAAGGATGACGACTCCACAAGCTCTCTGGGCAACCTGTTGCCATATTTGACCACTATCACAGTTAAAAAAAAAAAATTCTTATGTGCAATTTTCTGTGTTTCAGTCTGTGCCTATTGCCTCTTGTCCTGTCAGTAAATACCACTGAGAAGGATCTGGCTCCACTGTCTTTACTCCTCTCATCAGGTGTTTAATCCCCCCTGAGCCTTTGCTCCTTGAGGCTGAGCAGTCCCAGCACTCTTAACCTCGCCTTGTATGCGAGACGCTCCAAGGCCCTTAATCACTTCATGGCCCTATACTGGACTCTCTCCAATATGTCCACATCTCTCTCTTACTGGGGAGCCCACAACTGCACATGGCACTCCAGCGGAGCATAATATAGGGTTAGGCAATTTTCATTTTTTTTTTCAGTTAGAATCATACAGTTCAAAGGTACCATTTTTTTCCACTTTATAATGTTAAATTGCATTTTCCACACTTAACAGCACTGTCGGAAAAGTGATTCTGTGAGATTAATCAAAGTCTTGTAAATAATAAAGTTTAAACTTGGAGTAATACAAAACTGAAGAAGAAACTCCATTTAAAGAGGTGTTGCCAATAATCAGCTGTCAAAATGGAAGTGTAAACTAGATGGGATTACCTTGAGCCCTGTCATTCGATGTCCTCATAGATGACTAGAAGATAGAAAAGGAAGTATACGTACTCATTTTGTGCATGACATAATGCTGGAGGTAAGTCAGGGTTGTAATTCAAAATGAAATTGCTGTTAGCTGTTAAAAGGGGTAAGTCTTCGTCTGGGACAAGAATAATTGTCTGGATAGCAGTTCTTTGGGTGGGAGAGTCTGAGAACTGCTTATGACTTGCAAGCTAAACACAATCAATCATGGCACATTATTACTAGCAAGGCAGCCTATACTGTGGCACATAAGAACAAGAATTTGTGTTTTGCTGGATGCATGAAACAACCTTTTTCCTGCACTCAACTGTCATAGGGGTTCAACTGGGGGTCTTTGTCCGTATTTGACACTACGAGAGTCATTTGGGAGAGTCAAAAGAAAATAGCAAGAATGGTAGGACATAAAACAGAAGGAAAGATGAAAGGAGCTGCGATTATAAGCTATTTCCCATGTTTATCCTGCTTAGATAAATAATAATGGGGGTTAATTGTAGTAAGAGAGATCCGATACCAAGAAAAGTATTTTAGTTGTAAAGTTGCTGAAGTGTTGGCATAGTTTGCTGACCATTTCTGGCAACTTTTAGAAAAGGTTAGACAAACATATGTAACATTGTTAGACCTGATCTACAGGAAAGGGACTGGATGACCTTTGAAAGTCCCTTTGAGCTCTATGATTTTTCTCATTTACAGATAGCACCATACAGAGTTACAGAGCCAGACAAAGGAATCGGCTGTTAAAAGCAATGGATAACAGAAAAATAAAGTGTCTATCTCTTTCTGTGCTGTACCCTTCTCTGTTCAAATCAAGAATATCGGTCTCGTGTTTGATTTGGGTTGGTTTTGTTGTCAGTTTTATTCTTTGTCTTCTCTGAATGTTTACTTTTATTTCCAAACCTATCTAATATGTCAAGGGTCTGAGGTTATTATCTCAAAAGACACAAACAAACTGCAGAATGTTTGCAGAATGTTGCTGAATGTTTGATATATTCGTATAATATCTCAGCATTGTTTATGTCAAAAACACCTTCCTAAGGTGCTTATTTCTTCTAAATTATTTTGAAAAGCTAATTTGAATAGTGAGCGCCAGCCTTCAGATGCATGGACCATCAATATCAGTATTAATTCCTTGGAAAAACATGAGTTTTGATGCTTTTTGATATGTGCCTAAGATATTAGTAGGCCATTTTCTGGCAAATCCTTGAATTATTCTTCAAGCATAAATACACTGTGCTTAACTGACTGTTAGAAGATTTAGAATGACTACCACATCTGAACGGCAGGTAGGGATAACTTGTATTTGGAAAGCAGTGTAATGTATAGGCAGGCCATCAAAATGAAGAGATGACTCCGCATTCTGGTGAAGTGCACTGCAGTTCTCGTAAGTGCAGTGCCAATTGTGTCACTGCCATGCATTATATTTTTGAAATTCTACTACTTATTCACCAATACGTATTCAGTAAGGTCTAATAAGCTTTTATCAGAGAAGCAAACCCTGAGAGAGGATCTTTATATTTTTAGAATTTTTGCCAAACCAATTTTATTTGTTTTGATAATAATTCCATATTGTCCATACTGAAGTAGTGTGCCTCACACATGCCGATTTCCCCTGTGAGAATCTTATTTTCATCCATTGGGGAAGTCCTTTTTGTTGTAAATATGTAAATTAGACGTTAATAAATGACAAAATTCACTTGTATTTATGAAAGACTTCAGTACCTTCCATTTCTCTAGTACTAATGAGTATATATGACAACATTTCATATTGATCAGGAAATCATGAGAGCCTTGTTTTTACTGAGGGTCATAACTGATTTCTATTCATACCTAATGGCTTTAAATTTAGTTATTTAAAATTTAACAAAAACTTTAATGTACTGTCATTTTCTGAGTAGTTCCTAAACTATGGTGCAAGGATCAGAAAATTCATGTAGCAATCCAGCTAGACCATCTGCCAAGAATAAGAGATATGCCTGGTTTGCTTTATTTTGGTTTTGTTACGTTATTTATAGCTTTCTAATTTAGAATAAAACATGCCACTAACAAGAAAAACTTTGTTTCTTAGTAAATTTAAGAACCAACCTACTTAAACATGCTTCTCTGTTATGTTTTCTTTATGCATCAAAGTTTTTGAGAAATGTTGTCAATAAAACTCAGAAAACACGAAATCAGTCTTACAGGACTTGATTCTCTTCTTCCCTGTGTGAGAAAGCATTGGTATTTGTAATCCCACATTTCATTACATTCTGCAAGTTTATGTGTTAGAGAAGGAAAATGTATTGTATGACCTTTGAAATCCAGGAAGTAAAAACTGTTGCTTTACAAGCTAGAGGGAGAAAATGTCTGCATAGTTAAAACAGGTGTTTGTCATTCATTGGAAATTATACTGGACCACATTGTTAATAACTATGATTTTCTTAGTGTACAAAAAAACCTTTTACAGTTTATCTTCTGGAAACAAAAATAGGGTGTAGTTTTATTTGTATGTTATTTTTATTTTTTTTTAAAGATGGGGAAGTTGACTATTTCAGATTGCTTGATAGAATTATTTTACTTGGAAGATACCTACTATTGCATTGTCCTATCTTTGGTAGCATGTTTTAAACAAAGGGAAACATACAGAACATGGCTATGAAGCAATATAAGGAGCTGTTGCGCATATAACTCCAATAAATAAGGCGGCATTTTGTTATGTGTGTGTCAGTCTGTGTCTTAAGCACCTTGGTTTGAACTTTTTGACCATGTCTCTCCAGGGAAATTATGATTTCGGCCCCCTTAAGTTTCTACGTGGCCCTTGAGTATTGGATTACAGCTGGCTGTCTATGAACTTTGGAACACGTTATCCTTATTTTATCACTCTCTTTTTTAAATCAGTCTCATAAATAAAAATAGAATAGCACTACTTACTACTTTCAGGACTGACAGAATTTTAACCTGCATATTTTCCTATAAACTGTTGAAATTTACAGGAAAAGTACTAGAAGTAAGGGATTCATGATGAAGTTGGCTTGATAAGAACTTTCCTGTCTCAGCTGACATGGAAGTACTCTGGATGAAAGAAGCTATGATAAACACATTGTTTAAACACATTCTTTCATCAGGAAGAGGTTGTAACAATGACATTGCCAATCTTGCTAATGTAAAAGAGAATGGGAGAACAAAAGGATGGTTGCATTTAATTAATTTACTGCAAGACACATACAACAGGACTGAGCAAATGACTGAAATCTATTTTAATTTTAAGATTTTTGCTACATTAATATATGGAATCCTAATGTATATATATCTGGAAACTATTGTGGGTTCATATACATTCTCTTAAATTATGGCTTTGTACTTTTTAAAGTGCTACTTGTAAATTTCGGTTAAAACACACTGGTAATAGAAAACCAAATTGTTTTCTGCTGTAAACGTGAACTTTACAGGTATTTGGCGGTTTCATTCCTGCTCTGTCAGTTTTGGAAATGGACTTACCTTTCGTGTTTAGAGCGTGCAGATGCTCAGGAGTACTGGGCGAACCCAATACAGTGCAAAGTTAGCATAGGAAGAGACCTACGATAAAAAAACAGAGATAATCTCTCACACATATGACTATTTCAAGAATATGGGGAATGCTTTAAAGACTATTTCGAGATTTTCGGAGACTTAAATGAAAAGTACTTGAGAAATCCTGTAGTAACCATGATCAGTCACAAAGAACGAAGTAATTTAGGTCAGAGAAAGTGATCACTAGGAAACAACTGGAGCATCTGTTCTTACAAAGATAGCACATAACATTTCAGATTAGGAGGAACAACTTAATTTCATTGTGGGAAACATTGATATTGGGGAAAAAAATAGTAGTTCATTGTTTTCATTAGTAAAGCTTTATCTACAGGAAGTTTTAAAAACAAGACACTGTTGATGACAATTGTCAAAAAAAACACGAGTTTGCAGAAAATGGTAAGAAATTTGTCATTACACTTATATTTGCGAAGCTGTGTCTTAAAATTTCAAAGTTATTAATTCAAAATCTGTTCTTTTTCTTTGCTGTTATGCCAGAGCTGAAGTTGACTGCTTATAAATTAAGAAATAATTTTTAAAATTACTATTAATGTCAATTATTTTTAGGTTTCCAAATGTGAGACTTTTAAACTACAAATTCTATGACTTTTTTTCTGCATATTAAATATTAAAACCCTGCTGTGCAAACACACATACTGTGATTGTTGTGCTCTTAAAATGGATATTTTATTTTTTTCCAGAATTATATCTTCTACTTCATATTGTGAAATAAGAACTGGGATTTACTTTATCTCAGTAAGGCAATAACTGTGTAAGAGAGACAATTTGCCAATGGTAGGGCCTGATTTAAGAAATGTTCTGTTCAAAACCAAAGTCGTCAGTGATGTGTTTAAATGGCAGCCAAGCAAACAGCTGTGAAAGTTTTACCATATTTTAATTACACTGAGATATAGGATTTTGCCCAAATTGTCCTTTAAAATACCTATATAGTGTAGACAATTGTTTCTAGAAATAAAACCCCACGCTTTGAGATATTCCAAGATTTCTCATGGCACTTTTCAGTGCGAACCCTAAATCTCCTTTGAAGGAAATTACTGTTTGAAGAAAAGAAGATTTACAGAAGATGTAATGATATTTTAGGAGTTAAATCTACATTGTAAACACAAACATGTTGTCATCTGAGAGCAAGTTTAATCCATGATGGTTTTTAAAGTTCAATGAGTTGCACAACAATGAATTCCAGAGGAGACTATTTTCCTATTCTGCTCAATCTTTTGTTTCACCAAATAGAGAAATACTTACTTTGGAAAGAAGAAAGGGAGAAGGTCATATCTGCCTAGTCAGTGAAGTCTGGAAGTCAAGTATGGATTTTCACTCCAGCTAAAAAGCAGTTTATTGCAAAGAGATTTCTTCACATAGAAATATTTGCCTGTAATGGTGGCAAAGCAGGTGCAGAATATATACAAAGGCTTAGAGTATAGGGGTTTATCATTTGTGTTGAATACACAAAGCTGTTCTGATATCAGTGGAATTGTGTAATCATAAATATGATTACATTATAAACTTGTTTAAGTAACTGTTGTGGAAATGTCGAAAGGAGAGCATGTTACAGGCTATTTTAAAAGCATTAGCAACTTGCAGAAAATCTTCCCTATAAAGAGTTTCCTTCCAAGTGATAAATTACTTGTGCAACTCTACTGCTTTTCTTCCACTTTACAGCAAATTTTCAGAAAGTTAACAAGAAGTCTGTAGAAATACCTCAAGCATCATGAATCTAGAAGATTTTCAGTTCCATCTAGATTCACAAAAATATGGAGAGGGAACAAGTAGCTGTACACGACAGAAAACTGCTCATGAAAACACAGGACTCCTAGAGCATCTGAGGTGACACGGTGGTGTGTTAGCTCAGTCTCCTTCCACAGATTTCTGTTCCTGGATTAAAGTAACAGTGGCCTGTAGAGTGTGCAGAGGTGAGAGCTCCTCCTTTTGTCCTGCACAGGTCTCTGTGCCACATCCAGAGCCTATGTTCCCGTTCTGCATGGAGATGTGGATCCTCCCATTCAGCAGGACCTGAGCATGGCCCTTTGGTTGCCCTTTTCTACTGCATGCTACCTGTGGAAGCTGAATGAATTACTTCATTGTGGTTGCACTCTAGATGCCAAAAATTAACAGTATTAAGGATCCATGCCAGGTCCCTAATTTCCTGGTTCAAGTTCATTCTGCTGTACAGGCTGCTTTATTCTAAAGTTAGGCTGTGGATCAGTAGTAGATACCTTACTGTCAAGTAGGAAGTTTTGAAGATTATTTTGATTATAGAAGAAGCTGTCATAGTAAGTGAAATTAACATTGTCTTTTAAATATACTTACGCTTGATTGCTGTTAATATTGATGGTGGATGGAGGTTTATATCCCAAAGAAAAAATTTTCATCATATGCACTATACAGCTTGCTGTCAAAACTCTGCAGCAAAGAGGCAAACCAGTCCAGTGCCATCTTTAGTATGTAGATTGGATGGCGTAGTAGTTTACAGCTAAGGCAAAAAATGTGATGCTAGCTACCCAACACCCCCAACCCTGCATATGTCTGGGGTTTTGAGGGTTGTTTAATTTTAAATCTTCTTTCAGTGGGATAGCTACAAGTTTACCACTAACTTCTGCCTCTCTTAATCATTCATCTGCATTCCAGTTGTATAGGTTTAATTAGCTTCTTCCGTTTCAGTTTTCTTATGTCATGTTGTCTTTTTCATTAGATTTCTCTTCTTCGTTTGTGTTAGATGTTTGCACATGTCCTAGCTTTAAGCAATGTGGGCTAGAATTGATATCTAAACTCGGAATGTGTCTTCAGTTACCTTTTTGTTAATTCCTTTTATTTTTCTGTCAAAACCGTATGTTATCATGTGTTGCCAATGAACTGAAAGAGAAGTCAAAGGTAATCCACATCAGCTTTTTTGCTTCTAGCAAAAGTTTGTGTCTTTAGACTGGCTTTCTGTTATAAATGTTCTATGAAAGTATCCATACTATTTTCATTTTCTGTTTTCACAGAGGCTATGCACAAGCACGTTAGAAAATGCTGGAGGCTTTTAAGCTTGTAAAATCAAATGTATCAATGATGTAGCTTTCTCAAATTCTCTGCAACTTTTATGGCTTTTTTTCCTGTCTCATATAATTTTTTTTTTTTAATATAATATTAAGCTGGGATTGAATTAGTGTGAACAACTGAGTTGAAACTCTGCTGAAATTGTTAAGTTAAAAGGGGGAAAATGAGAAAATAGAAGGCAGAAGTAGCAGTCTAGTGGCTGGAGAATATGATCAAAACCAGGAAGGACAATCGCAGCATACCGATAATTTATGAGATGTATGGAACAGGCTTTGTTTTTACATATGATATTTGGAATGACCCTGGGCACAGATCATGCTTTTGTTTTGGACAGTGATATTTTGGGTTGAAAAGATGTGAAGACAGCAGTCATCTGCAAATCTCTGGTCTTAAGATACTGAAATTCTGGACGATTTAAATAGAAGTAGTAACAGAGAGCACACTGCTGTTGTATAACTTAAGGGCAAAATAACATTATACTTTGAAATTATTGGTTTCATCTTTTCACGTAAGATTTCTACTCCTGTAAGGTTTTTTTTTGAGGCTGGGGGATTATTCTGCCCACCTAAAAATCAAGCAGCTTGCAGAAGTAAACTAGAAAAAAAAAGTTTTAATAACCTTGTTCCTCATCCATTCTGTGGCATTTTTTATACTAAAAAAGAAATGTCTATAAAAAAATTCTCTGTAAACCATCTGATATCTTTAAGATTTGAATACAGTTCTGACATAGTAACAATTACTTGGCTTCCAAAAATTTTCATTTTCATTGTGCAAATATGTGTGTTTCCAGCATAATAAAAGGCAGATTTTGGATGTATACTGCCATAGGTTTACCCAGGTATAGTGAAATTCATATGTTTATTGCTTGCTTACTAAGTGCAAACGTGATTCATTGGACTGTGTAACAGATTTTGTCTGTGATAAAGCTGCTAAAGTTAACTTAGCTGAAGCTAACTGCACTGTGAGTTATTAAATTCTATTTCTCTGACTACTGCTGCTGCTCATTGCATGTTTTAAACATTAATTTACTTATTTTTATGTGCTGTAGACTGTAATTAAATCAAATCCTCAATTCAAAACATGGAAAGATTAATGAAAATTGCTGCTGCTGTCATGTTGGATGACATGTCCTTAAATTCGAGGACTGAAAATGAAATGGCTTTGATAATGGAAGAAATGTTTTCAGTTTTGTGAAGGGTTGAATACATCTTCTGACATGGGAAATTAACAGCCAGCTAATCCTCTGGAGTGTTGCTTAAAAGGGCTGTGTTTGATTTTGAAAAAGTGATTTTTTTGTTTGTTTGTTTATTTGAAACAGCCATTAAAATGAAAATAATTGCAATGAAATCCTTGCCGTTGGATGGGAACTGAATCTCAGCAAATGTCTGAGAATTCATTTCAAGTTGAAAAGAAACTGAGCGATCAATGTCAAGTCCAGCTTTCTAGTGTCTGTTTGTCCAGTTGTGATCCCAAGTAAGTACTTACCCATATTAACTAAAGCTTATTACAGTGATAACTCTTTTTCTATGGTTTCCAACTCTATCTTCTTCCAAGGCTACAACAACAGTTCTTATTTGGTGATAATATTTGGTTATAATTCTTCTCAACAACAACTCAATCTTGCCGTATTATGATCACCTTGAAGAGTCAGTTCTTTATACCTTTACATATTGCTTCAGCTTCTCAGGAATGCCCCTTTGATGTTCTGCACACAGTCCTTTACTCTGTTTCATAATCAATGTAGTTGTGTACTAGAATTAGTGAAGGTAGTTTCACTATCAGGTTCTGCTACCAAACTGTGGATCTGCAAAAGGCTTGATTTCTGGTTAAAAAAAAACAACCAACCAACCAACCAGAAACAAACAATACACCCCCACCCCCCACCGCCCCCCAAAACAAACAACAAAAAATACTCAAATGAAGAATATGGGAAAGATTTATAGGTGAAAGAGGTTGTGTGGGGTGGGGTAAATTGATTACAGTTGAATTGACTGTTCCATTCTAAGATATTTATAGATCAATTGCATGAAGTATGTCTTTAGTTCAGTATTAAAATGCAAATGGATAAAATAGGCTGTAACTCATATTTAAACTGGGATATGCATACTAAAATCTCTTAGTGAAAACAGTTTATGTCAGGTGTACAGTAACCTATCCTGGAGCCGGCATTGAAGCCCAAGATATAAAAATCTTGCTACAGAACTTGAACAGAATGCCAGTGAATAATACTTTGCAATATTTTTTCCCAATATGTTGTCAGTTGCTCTCTAGATTCAAAACTCCAACAGGAAAGAAATGTAACATAGATTATGGTAATATATATCACCCTATTAATATGCTTTAAATAACATCGTCAAACCAACTTTCTTATAGGCCGTCTATGTAGCAAATTAAATACGAGATTTTAATTAGAAGGAAGAATTAATGCATTGTTCAGTCAAATAAAAAAACTAGAAAAACAGCACAAATTTATGTTGAATACAAATGCAAAGAAGATTATATGAGAAATAAAAAAGACTTATTCTATCTTTTTTATATATTAAAGCAGAAAAACATATTGAATAAAGAAATTGATTTTTCACTTTTCAAAGCGGAAACTTTAAAAAAATAAAATAGGTGGAGGAAAAGATGGGGTTTTGAAACAGATAATTAATATTACATTTAAAAAGAGGCTTAAAAAACCACACGCAGTGGTTTGGCAGTTTGGAGGATTGGTTTTCCTTTTTGCTAATGAACCATACAAAACAGAGATAATTGCATTTAAATTACACTTTTTCAAGTTTCTCATGTATATGCATATATACGAGAAAGTACCTCAAATATATCTATGGAGCATCTGATAATGATGTGGTATGATGTGCAGAGACATCCCCTACTACATAAAGCATTAGCTCTGTTTGTATCGTGACAGGACACTTATACATGTCCTTTCAAATTTAAACATTTTTTTTTCAATATTTTTACTAGCATTAAAAACACGAATGCAACAAAACCGTATGAAAGCTATACTAAATGTTATAGATACAGCCAGAGCTCAAGTTTCACTGACTGAAGTTCCAGAATATGTGTTCCTATTCCTGTGCAGAAATAACTGACTCAAAACAGGTTTCGGTTGTTTTTTTTTTTTTTTAATATCAAGTAATCTTGGTTAAAAAAATCCTTTGGGAAATAATAGAAATATTGTTTAAGAGCCATCATAACCAGAATAGAGAAATTCACAAGTACTTGCTTTTCAAAAAATTGGGTTCAAAACAAAGAAAAAGAGGCAATGGCACACTGCAGTAGCATGTTTCAGAAGAAACACAGTACAATAGAGGTAAGAATCAGAAAATCACTGTGGGAAAGATTGTGAAAAAACATTCTCTAAGTCAGTGTTTTGTTCTGCTCCAGTTTCCATGGACAGATTTAAATAGATCCAGAGATTGTTAGTGTTATGGAGAGAGGAATTCTACCAAGATCTGTGTCATTACAGTAGACATTACATTTGCACATATCAACTGGAGCAAGCACTGCCAATAATGATAGAAACTTCTTACTGTTGGATGCATTAGTCATTAGATTTCTTCCCTCTGGATAGTCAGTGAACCAACAGGAGGGTATACTATTAGCTGGTCAAAGAGAATAACCTTGGAAGAAATGAGCATAGATTGATACGTTTTCAATGAAATAGAAGGATAAACAAAAACAGGTTGGTTACTAAGGTTTCTAATTCCAAAAGAGCAGACTGAGAAATTACGGAAACTAATTAGTGAAGTCAAGAAGATTGAAGTGCCAAGGGACTTAATGTGAGGCAGCTTTGGAATCTCTGAAGTCAAGGCTTCAAAATCTATCTGAACTGCAATACAAACAAGGAAGCAGCAATTTACAGAAAGTGGAAAGATCTCTTCAATATTAGTTTAAAAAACAAATTATCTAGAAGGTAGCAGACATCAAAAACGTAAGATGGAATTAATTTTCAAAGACAGCTCTTTCCTGAAGGTACAATGGTATAGGGATAATAGTGCTGCCCCAAATCAGGCCAAAAGCTACCTTCCAGAATTGGCTAGTAGACATCAGCCATGCAAATAAATAGCACAGGAAAAGCAATTAGTAGTTTGATTAAGCAGACATACGTATTAAGAAACAAGATATTCGAAATACATGCCCCAAATCAGTTATGTTTTGAGCCTAATTTCAGTGAGAATAATGAGGTTATCTAAGGACAGGCAGGTTAATGGCAGGTTTTAACGATCCATGCCTTTTCAAACTCAGAGCAGCCTGTTAAGTCTGTCTTTCTACTCTCCCATAAACATATAGCTGCAAGAGTCCCAAAATTAAACTCCTAGGTATTCAATGCAGTCAAAACAAATTCACACATTTTTACAGATTATTTTTACAGTAAAAGAACAGCTGTTGGAGAGATTTGTGATGTGTCTCAGATTCTGATGATTAGATGAATGTTTTGTCTTTGTCACTAATATTTTTTTTTTTAATTTGAATGCATGTAGTTTAACAAGTATTGCTTTTACAGGTTCTTATTTCTATAATATGGAACACAGGGTTTGGTTTTTTTTTCTCTGATCTCTCTGCTTTGGGCATAAGTATAAAGCTTGATGGATTTTGAAGTTACTATGCTAGAAATAAGGCAGCTTAACTATAAATACTGTGTTGTAATGTAAGATGTGAATTCATAACCTACTTACCTTGTCTTTACAACATGTAATGAGTAATATATATTTTGGCATACATATCTTAATCGTAAAAGTAAGCTTTTAGCATCTATTTTAGTATCTTTCAACAATTTTGTGGATTTTCCCTTATGTAGCCAGCTGTTTTTTGGGGTACATTTTCTCTAGATTTACAACCAATTCAGTAAAGTTGTCAGGATCAGCAATTCCAAAACAGCTATTATTACAGATGTAATGGAAATTGCTGAAACATTCCCATATATCAGGTATAAGAAGAATCTTTCATAATTTGAAATTTGAATATCTTAAAGCAGTATATTAGGTCACATGTTATTTAAAGCACTCAAATTTATTACATTCATGCATTTTTTTCCACTGCTATTGAGTTCCCAAATAGTATAACTTCCGCTTGTGAACCATATTCAACAGAGCAAAACCCTTCTTACTCTACAGCATCCTGAACTTGGCTGCTTCACCTTCGTTCAGAGCTCACCAAAAGCCAAAAAGAACCAAAAAAAAACAAAAGAAGTTTAATTTCTTTGCAATGAAACTTCAAAATTTCCATATAAAGGAAAAAAACCCAAACAGTGATTGATTGCAAAAACTATAATCTGATTAAATAAAAAATCTCCAGCAAGAGAAAAGAAGACAGTGATGTTACAATTTAGATTTGCACATACCTATTCTATTCCTGATTCTGCCACAGATGCACTTTCTGACCTTACTTAAAGATGCTTATTAGCATATTCAGGCAGTATTTATTATCTTGTTGTGCCTTGACCTGTGATGATTCTCCACATGATTAATATGGCCCAACCTTTTTGGAAGTTATTATTTATCATTAAAAACAAAGAAAAACCCTGAAGTACAAGGGGCACCTGTAACTCCGTTTTCCACAGTGGAAATGAAGATTAAATGAATTTCTCATACTGAAACCTTGTAACAATGTATTAACTCCATAAAAGGCTCTGTTTACTTCAATCTGTCTCATCTACGTTCAGATCTCTGTTGTCCACAGAAGTCTTTTAAAGCCTGAGACCTTATCTTCACTTCTTCCATGGTCTCAAGTTTTCCAGGCTCCAGATAATTGCGGAGAAATCCTGCTTTGCTTGTCTGCTTTCCCACTCCTCAAGAATAAAGAAACTAAAATCACTGTTTTTTTGGTCCCCCAAAGGAATTTTGAAGAAATTTAAATACTGTCATGCTTGATTTTTCTCAATTATCTCCAAAATATTTCTGCTAGCCACCTATGATAATACTGGTACTGAAGATGGACATGTGAATTTAAGAAATGTCCTAAGGATACAGATAAGAATTAAAAATTACTATTTTAATGCATGCTGTGAAGTAATAGGTTACATTAATTGAAGGCTTTCAAGAGATTAGAAGGAAAATTTCATTTCTACTGTAAAAGGTTTTTAAAGTAGTTTATACACAGGAATATAAGGTATTATTAAGGCACACTTTTTGAGTGGGAAACCGCTGGTTAAACTCTCCAAAGTATCCAGCAAAATCGATACCATTTAAATGAAATATCCATTGCATTGGCACAATAAGCTGAAAATTAGTGAACAGTCACTGATATTTTGGGAGGTGCTTTGAGTTGATGAGGAAACAACCAAAGGAATTCCATCTATGTTAGCAGTACTCTTTTTCTCTACAGTTTCCTATTATTCTTCAAGCTGTATTTGAAAAGCATGTTCTGTAGATCCATTCAAGAAGCAAGGCAATGCAGATATTTTAGTCCAGCTACAATCATTTTGCCTGTTGCAATGAATGCAAAGTGCAAGTATATGTTCAACTGTGGACAAACTAGGCATAGATCCTTACAATTAAGGGCTTTTTATTTTTCTCATTTCCTACTCATAATGTAAGAATTCTTCTGAAATAAATTAATGTTCTGTGTGGATAATGAGCTTGAGCCCTCACACAAGCCAGCAACCCAGTGTCTCCAAATGCACTTTCCTCGTTAACAGAGAGTGATGAGGTACATCACCTCTTACTGCTATTTTAGTCACTGGTTCTTGGCTATTCCGCTACTGTGGATGTCCACACAGTTTCACAGGATTTGATTCAAAATCAGACTCCCAATTAAGGGTATAGGTTTCCAGACGAGTGAATACTTTTCTTAGAATATTGATTGAACTATTCTTCTGTAAAAGATTGGTTTGTCAAGGCTTATCTGTCTTCTGAGATTTTTTAAAGTGCTCACATAAAATTTAGAAAATAGGATGTATTTGATCATATTTGCAGTATAGTGGTCACATGTGTTTAGCTAATTTTCTATCTCTATGTCCTGTTCTAACAAAAGAACTTTAATTAATATATCATTAATATTTGAAAGAGTATTGGGCTATAGGAAAAAAACTAAGATTGGACAGTGGCTTTAGCCATTATTAATCAAATTGTTATTTATTACTTTAATTGGGAGAGAATAAAAAGACACAGAACTGTAGTTTTTAAATTGCTAAATAAATGGTATTATTCTTATACTTCCTTTTGGGGCAGCAGTTAAATACCCTTGGACTGTAGTATTGCTACTATTCTGACAGTAGTTTTCGTCTTAATGGTAGTACTGAATGCTTTATGGGCTGCAATGCAATCTTCCTCTGAATAATAAATCACTGTTCTTTTAGTGCCAGCTCTGACCTTTTCTGATGGAAATTGTAACACATCATCATAAAATAATGTCAATGTGTTAGAGAATCATCTGCCCCATGAAGAGTGATTCTACATAGGGATCCTTAAAGATGTGGGTCTGATCATAATGAATCTTCAGTTACAAAAGGGTGACACTAACCTGACAAACTGTCTCTAAAAAAGAGCAGTACCCTGCCCTAGAATAAACATGTTCTTTCAAGAGTTCTGCTTCTGGAAATATCTCAAGATACAAAAGAGGCAACCGCACACAGTGATGAGTGTTCTCAAAGATAAACCCAGGAGCTTCTCTTCAAAGAGATTCTGTTACTGATATTAGTCAGTACGAATATTGAAATGAGGTCTGTCTTTAAAGGTATCGGTGTTTTTCAGATCAAACTGCTCTACTCACATCAGGTTTTTTATATAACAAAATTTATTCTGGACAAAATGCTTAATTTCCTTTTTTCCCTAATGCCTCTCTGGAAAATTATTAGATTTTAATATAATTTTTATTCACTTTGACAAGGGACTATGTATATGAAGTTCTTTGGATTGGAGTTCTTACTTGGTTTTGTGTAGTCCTTTAGTGTATGGCTTTTCTACAAGGTAGTGATTCTGTAGTTGTTTTATTTATTAAAAATTCCAGATAGTGAAAGTAGTTGTCTTTGAAGAAAAAGTTCAAATTTAGTACATATCTGTGTTGGACTCCCCAAAGTTGTACTACAGTATTTCCATTTGCCCTTCCACTCGTGTGTGTATATATATATTTAAAAATACTGTATGTAGTATGGAAAGAGAGAGAAAGAGAATACAAATCTTTGAGAGGTATATCGACCCCAAGGAAGCTGGATTGGTATTTTATCAAGCAGAAATAACTTTACCATCTAATTTTAAAACATATTTCTACCTTTCTTCCATGTGTGTTTGTTTATTAGTAATTTCTGACATTTTAAACACAGTCAACTGATTCTCTGTGCAACTTCATAGCACTCTGTATTGCACAATGCTTATATATATGATCTATATAAATAACCTGTGACTTCTAGAACTTGTATGTATGCGCTATGAAAACAAGCACAGTGAAATTTTTCCTTCCCTTTTTTCCCTGCTCTATCATGTCATGCTTGCACTTAACCTTTACTTACTTAATCCCACTTTAGTCATAATTGCATGCTCTCTGCTCCATTCATTTGGCATCATTCAATTCTTGTGTGATCTTCGTATTTTGCAGTATTGGAAAGTAATCTTACAAAAGTTTCAAATGTTTCATCTACTTGCATTATGACACAAGAGTAAAAAATATCACCAAGGAAACGGTAGACTTCAGAGACAATTTATTCTGTTAAGTCAGACCAAAGTTTAATTTAGATGAAAATCCTGGAAGACATAATTCCTCACAAAGTCAGTAATGTTCTTCTCATTACCTGGTAATGATAGTCTAATTCTATCAAAAGGAATTTTTAATAATATAGCTGCCTGTCTGAAACTTAACAATTTAGAACGAAGATGACACTATCCAAAAGCTTAAGAAAACACATTAACTGAATCTAGAATAAATCACCAACAAAGAACATTGTCATTTTCTCAGCTAATATTTCACCTTCTAGCCTCATCCCAATATAGCTTTTACAGTTTTAGGTAGTGGCATATAAGGGATCAGAACATCCAAACCCACAGAAAGGACAGAAGAGGTCACATTTAGAAGTTTGCTTTAACCTCTAGCATTCTTCCTTGTTTCTTTTGTATTTGTCAAGTATCATTCTGCTTTTCTGTGTCGCTTTACCAAATTAAACTCTGTGTTACTAAGGATGAGACAAGAAATGCTAATTCCTGGAGATGGAGCACAGTCCTTCATGCAACATTTGTATATTATCCATCACAGTGTGTCTTACAGGTTACTGCAGTTGGTTGGTGACTTCTGATTAAACGACATAAATATGATTACAGTTCACCTCCTACTGCAGAGTAGTCATCAGTGGCAACAATTTAAAAGAGCTTTACTCTGCATTCAGATTTAGACTATATACACTGAATGAGGGGAGAGGTAGCCGACTATCTTTACAGGTTTTCCTGTATTGTCTTGCCAGTTACAAAGATATCAAAAGTCAGATGTAATAGAAACTTACGGTACTGCAGTGATGAAATATGATTAATTTGTACAGTGAATGCTGTTCAAATCAACATTTTTATACAACTAAAGGAGGATATGAAACTGCAGTATTATAACAACAACGTAAAAGAACACATCCCACCAAATAACTGTAGTGCCAAAACATACAGAACTGTAACGTTTCTATAGAATAATGTATGCAAACCCCACCATATTTATAAAAACAGCCTTTGAAAAACATGCTAAAAAGAGTGTGCTTTTTTTGTTCCTTGAAATGTAGGAATACTTAAAAATGGAACCCAGAAGTTAGTTTTGTGAATCCATTTGCAGCTCAGACATGACTGGATTTCAAAATGTTTGGCTTGTATTTCAGGTTATTAATTTATATTATTAACTGCATTCATGGGGCACAAAATTTCAGCCTGAGTTATGAAAAAATTGTTCTTTAAATGCTAAGCCACACTCGGAAAACCAGGGAAACTTAATAAACCTTTCATCTTCAGACTATTAAAGTGTATTTGTTTTTTAACATTTCCCCTTTATTATTATTTCTCCTTTCTTAAAAGCGAAATATGGCAAGGAAGTTCTAGTTCTTATATGCTTTTTGATTATTCTTCCTTACACTGAGTTAATATGAAAAAGGCTGAAAGTTAACATTTCATTTTACATTCTTTTAATAAAGAAAATAAATTTAGTGATTCATTTTATGGGCCCTTAATAGTACTACACATACTGGCTACAGCTCAGAGTCAGAGCTGAATTTTCTTTAGAATCACAGGAATCTAACCTTAGAATTTAATCCATTATAAGCACATCCTAACAAGTTTTCATCTTAATTTCCTATGATACCTTGCAGCAAAATTAAATGTAAAATCCTGCCAAATCATTTGACTTTTTTTTTACCCAGTTGTTCTGACCTTGTTAATCTAAAATTTTTGTTTGCCATTAATGTTGTCTTTATCTATCTCATTTAAATAAGACAGACATGTTTTCACAAAGTATCTGCATCCTCTTGTGAGTGGAATACTATGGAAGATGTCTGTCCCTTCACTTCAAAACAGAATAATCAGTAGTACTACTAACAAAGAAGGAAGGCTCTATTGTAATACTGACAGCACTTCATGATAAGTATTTTGTAGATGTGTAGATTTTTGTGATAGTGGTAGCTCTTCTCATATTCATGTCTCAAGAAGTCTTTGCTTGATCACAGAATAATTCTTTCATAAGACACTAATTATATATCTCTGAAAGGTTGCAGCCTAAACATCTGCTGAATTTAAGTAAATTTAAGTAAGACCTGCAGGTCTGATGCTGCAGTTATTTCCCTTTGTAAATTCTTACTTTCCACATGTTTCTAGTCTATGACTGAAACTGTGCTCCTGTAATTATATTAAAAAATATCATGGATGTATGGCAGGTTTCCAAGTTGTTTATGTGAGAATACTGCTTAGAGCAAGATGTAAAACAAGGATCCAATGGACTAATGGTTGCATGCAGTTTATGTATAAACTTTTTGGAGGTGAAATTTTAAAACCAATATAGTATGGTGAAACACGACCTGTCTGTGTTTCGATTGTAGTGTTACTTCACTTCTATTTTTTTTGAAACAATTAGCAATGACTGAACATTTGTAGAACATTCGTAAGGAAAGAAACCCTGAAATTTAGTCTTGGAAATTCAAACATGGTATAATTTTTATTTTGTTTTTGTTCCACACTGTTCATCCTAATATTAAGTAGTCTATTCTAGTTATCCCTTAGGAACAAAGAATCATAGTGACAGTGAGTTAGATTTGTCAATTAGCATATTTTGTTCTTTTCAACAGGAAAGTTGTGTGTTTGTAGGTTGGGCTTCATTTTATGTGACCTGGAGTTCCTCACGAATTCATTCCACTGTCTTAAATCAGCTCCTAAGAGAGATGCCTTGATGAAGGAGCTTTTACAGTTGCTACAGAAGAGATCTGTTCCTTTAGAAATGAAAACAAATAGTATCTGTGTAGTTTGGACACTGTTGACATACACAGTGTGAGGTACTGTTGTGTTATAAAATATTCATTCTGGTTAACTTTTAACAAAAATAATTTACAAACTAAAATATCAAGCTATGGAAATAATTCAGTGGATAATCCTGAGTAGTGACAAATAAATTAATTCAGACAATGACCTGGAAAGAGGCTTGGTTCTCAGTCTCACTGTCCTTTCCTGTGCTGGAACAGAACTGATATTAACTTGAAAGCTATTACTTATTTACACGGTAAAAGTGAAATTAAGATTGTGTTAAATTTCTCTGGCAAAACCAGGCCATATTTTTTTCTGCAGCATTATAGATCTCTGAGACAGTTGAAATAACCAGTTATCTGACAGGATAGTAGAGATCATGATTGTGGGGAAAGCAATCAGAGTGATTTCCAAATGTCCTTGATTAGTAGAGGGCAAATACATTTTAAAGGATGTAAATCTAAGAGGAGGTTGTTGTGAAATGGAAAACTGCCATAGTAGCAATAGGTTTGGAAAATCAACTTTGGATTTATTATAGTTAAAACCCTAAGGCTCTCTGCCTAACGCACATATGATATGGAGAAACTTAACAGATGCTTTACTAAGGGACTTGAATATAAATCAGTTTAGGAGCATTAATCTGTGCAGAGCTGAGTAGTTTTTTTCTAAAGAAAAACTTCTAAATTAAAGGAGTTAAACAAGTGTGATTTTCCACTCATCCCCCTATGCATTGCATAAGGTTTTATAATATAAACAGTTTAGTGAGCAAGCTATCTTCGGTAACATTAAATCTGTATGTGGATAACATTGATTCAGCACATTCCTACTGGATACAACTGCATTTTTATAAACATCTCTTCTATTTTCTCCATGATTTGCTTAGTCAGCTAATCTTTTCCATTTCTGTGAATGTAAAAAATAAGAATATATCATTTAACTGTGATGATTAATATCAGTAATGGTTACCCTTCAATGCCTGATAAGCCATTGTGTTCACAGTACCAGAAGTCAAATTTGGCATGTTTCCAATTCAATGTTAACTGTCCTAAATACCGCCTTTCATGGTTTAGGTAAAATTATCTCAAGTGTTACATTCTGAAAGTAATATAAAAAAGAAAACGTGATTTTATTCTCTCACTCTTCAGCTATATTAGAAATCCTACCTGTTGCCTTCTTTCACTCTGATTCATTTTCTGATTAATTATTTTCAACAGAGTGACTACAGAAATAACTCTGTCCTCAGCACTTAGAATCCAGATGTGTTACAAGAATTTTCAGTTGCATCTGGTATATTTTGAGGCCTGTTACTGCTTTGGTATCATCTCCAAGCACTGTCTCTTTTTAACTGTTGTTGTGAACTTTAAATTTCTCAGCATCGTCAGTTCAGTGTCTCTTCCTTTTAATTCAAGTTGGCTTATCTTTCTTACACTAGTCTTGTAAATTAGTGTATAAACAGCAATGTGTGTGGTTTTATTGTGCTTTCAGAAATGTGTGTTAATTCCAGAATGTGGATAGGTTTTGTAGAATTATAAAATGTGTGGGTTGTTTTTTGTTTGTTTGTTTGTTTGTTTTTAATTATTCATGTATTTAGAAAACAGTGGGATGATAAACCTTAGATATTTCTGGGGTTTAGGTTTTTTCATATTTTATTTGATTGCTTTGAATTGCTTGTTGAGTATGGTATTATGCTGGACAAGATATTTCAGAATTATCCACAGTGAATCCTTGTGAGGTACAGTAACATTAGAAATGGGAGATTAATGGGTAAAATAATATACATTATACACTTTTGCTTAAGGGTGCAGTGACATGAAGAAAGGTTAAGATTGAAGAATCTAAATGAAAATGCATGAGTTCTGCAGCTTCCTGGAGAAGAATGCCAACAGAATACTAAAAGCTTTCTTTCTGGAAGGATCATATGTATTTCAATCCCCACTAAAAATGTGTCATTCAATTTTATTACTGTACTTTAAAATTAAGAAAAGCCTTTATAAAAATCCTGATTATTTTTTTTTTCTTGCTTCAGGTTAGAGTTGGAATCTTTTGCTCTGACCGTTTTAAATATGTTGCTCTCTATGTTTATGTTTAGATTTAATATTCTCTGGAGCAAGAACTAAAATATATCGATCACAAATCCATAGCTGGTTAGCAGTTCTTGTCTTTGTCATATCTTATAAGCAGACTTAACCTATAAACATGTTTTACTAATCGCTGAATTGTTTTCATTTATTCAATTTGTAACAAGGAAGTTTCTTTTCATAACAAAGTTATTAACGTGATAAATGGTTGTGAAATGAAGTATAAATTTTAGCCAGGATTTTAAGTTTTTAAAAATGCTGTGTAGGAAGAAATGTCATAGCAGCATACCAGACATTTTTAGAATCAGAAAAATCTAGGTTGGGAGGCATCTCTGGAGACCATCTGGTCCAACCTTCTGTTGAAAGGTTATCCCTGTCAAGCTGGGGCTAGAATATTTCCAGAGAGGGAGATTCCACCACTTCTCTGTAACTTATTCCACTGTGGTTTTTTTTCTTGTGATGAATTGTTTTCTTGTTTCCAGACCAATTTTTCCACTGGAGCAGCTTAAGCCCATCACCTCTTGTCCTCTCAGAATGCATCCTTGTGAAGAGACTACCTCCATCATTTCTATAATTACCTTTTAGGTACTGGAAGTTTGTGATTGTTTTTAATCTGAACCTTCTCTTCTCTTGGATGAACAAAAAAAATTCTTTCAGCCTTTCTTCACATGCCAAGTTCTCCCACCGTCCGATTATCTTGGTGGCTCTTTTCCATTTTTATTATCTCTTTGAAACAGGGGGATCAAAATTGGACAAAATATTCCAGGTGTGGCTTGACAAGCGTTGAATGAAGTGGAATGATCACATTCCCTGATCTTTGTGGCTGATGTGCCTCTCCTTTAAATGCTAAGCCACACTTGGAAAAAAAGGGAAACCTCAAATACTGATGTGTTGGTTAAAAAATGTTTCCTTCCTCGCTTCTCTGAAAGAAGTCTCAGTATTTTCACTCTCAGAAAAGTATAGACATTTAAACTCAAATTATGTCAGCCATCCCATTGTTGATCCAAAAAAAGCCCAAATTTTTAAACCAGATTCCCAGCAGCAATGACCTCTTACTTTATCATATCCTAAGAGATGCCCTCAGGCCAGCCTTTGGAGACATAAAAATTGCTTCTCTATGAAAAAAAATGGTTTATATTTGTAAACACATCTGAAGGCTTTTATTGAAATAACCAATACATTTCATAATACATTATTTATATACTCCCTTTACTTAGACCTGTTAATTAATACTAGATGCCATTGGACTCTTGGTAGTGATTTTAAATCTCTTTTCGTAGTTGGTCAAAGAAAATGAAGATTTATTTTATATACTCTATTTAGCCCCTATTGTATGTAACCTTCACACAACAATCAATTCTGTTAGGACTATGGAGCCTGAGTCTACCACTCAAAGGTCAAAAGTGAAAAAAATTGATTATCTGTTATATACCTGTATATCAAGATACATAGTCTTTCTTCAGCATGCCTCTCATTAACAGTCTTCAGTCATTAACTAAAATAACAGTCTTTTAATAGTTTTGTCAGCTGAAGTCTAACATCATTTTTCACCAGAATTATACCAGAATTTTAAAAGTACAGTTGAAAATTATAACAAGCTATTTTTACTATGAGAGGAACCTGTTAGTTACAGAAAGAGAAATCAACCATTATGTCATTTAGAAGTTTTTACAATTAAAAGTTTTATTCCTAGAGGAACTGAAAGACAATTAAATGAAATGCTAACAACAAATTAAATGCTTTATAGGTCAGCCATCCCATTAGGTCTCTTTAGGGAAGCTGTTCTCATATAAAGCATGCCATAACCTATTTGCATAATGATTCTATCTTAACTGTGCCTTCTGCTCTTTTACGGTGTGTTGTTTATCCTAGTGCATGGCTGATATAGTAGAATTGCAAAGAAAGTAAAAGCTGCTATTTATGGCAGACAAAACATTGCACCGTTCAAATATATTACGCAGGACAGTACCCAAACTGCAAATGTGATTTAACACACAGAAACATTATACTCCCCCCATTGCAGTAGCTTAATTGTTTGAATTATATATACTGTTACCATCATTGTTTTTATAAGATTATACACACAAAAGCAGTTTCAGCTAGAGCATGTGGAAGCTTGTGAGAGAAAATATAAGATTTCTAAAGACAGTGCTAATGGTCTGAGTTTGTTTGAAATAGCAAAAATATTTCCATAAGTGGAAAAAAACCCTATTTCTGAGAAATGCTCATCTCTGATACACAATGACACAAACATTCTTTCAAATTTTTTGAGGGAAAGAAATTTCATAAAATAAGTCTTGATTTCTGGATTTGGACTATAGCTATTTGCAAGATTGGCTTTGTCTCCATGGGCTAGAAATCTTGGCATGCAGCCAGAAAGCTCTGTCTTTTTTTAATTACTATTTTTTTTAAAAATGATATTGCTTTCAAAAGGTAGGGAAGAAATGTAAACAAGTTTCTATTATTAGCATTTGAACTCACAACAGTGTCAAACTACTTGATCAGCTGTAGGGAGCTCCTAAAGCTTATTTTCCTGGAAACCTAATTTAGTCACTGGTTTGTGTATAGCCACAGTCAGAAAATTAATGAGTCCAGAAGTACGAGGTGTCTTTGCTCCACTGTCTAAACAGAGCTTTTTGGATCTTAATGATATCAGTTGCATACGCGAGGTATTGGATGCATATTTTGCAGGCTGTATCAGGACTTGCTGTGATAAAGCCATGGGATCAGAAGCCCTTAGCAGCCCAAACAACAGTTTCTTGCAGTTTACCATCTTTAACCAGTTAACTACAGAGTCAGCCGATTTTCAGTTCCAACACAAGGGAAGAGAATTCAAGAATAAGGCTGAACCTCCGCTTTCAGTGGTAGATATCCATTAGACAGGTTTCTTTGATCGTCAAACCATACATCACTTCCTAATGTTTGAAGCATCACATTGTGTGTAGACTTTCTGCTCTTATGTTTATGCAGCAATGAGATCTAGACAGTCTTTGCGAGCACAGTTTTAAACTATATTCTGACGTCTACAAACTTTTGCCTCAAGTGTCTTGGTCCTGTAGTTGGTAATACTCAGAGATGCCACTTTTTGTTTGCCCTGGATTCTGTGCCTGGACCACTGCTGATCACATAATTAAACTGATCCTACTGGTTTTACTAATGAGGAATCTGGATTTTGCTTTGTAGGGCAGTCCTTTTATGGATATGAACCTCTCCTGCTATTGGCATGAACCCTTATTTCTCTTTTCCAGACATTCTTGAAAGTATGTCATCCACACTACAGCCAAGCATAAGTCAGTATCAATTCCAGTTGGAAAATTTCAAGACTGGATGCAGAAGTATTAGACACAGCCAATATCTTTGCTGCCATTAGCCAAAACACAGATCTCACTATATATATTTTGCCTGAGTATCAGCAGGATTTGGACTTCTTTCTTCACAAAAAATGCTGGAAGTTGAGAATTACCGTATAACCTTTACTTTAATGAGTTACTCCCTTCCAACTAAATGTGTATTTCTCAGCATGAATATGACACTAAATGTCATGCAAATGAATTAAGAAATTTCCTCCAGAGACCTGAAAAAACTTCCTTCTGTTACTAAGGAATTTCAAGGAACATCCTCTGGTGGACCTTAGCAAATTAAATAGATCACTTCTGCTGCCCTGGTATCTCAGGCTTTCTTCCTTTCAACTTATATACCGTATGTACCTTTCCTCTTCATAGTATGCAAATGTTTGCCACAATTTTAAAAAATCACTACTCATTGTAGAATTAGAGACATGATCTGTCTCTAAAACTGGATGAGTTTAGTGTATATATTTAATGTGAAATGAGTAGTGACTCAATCTCTTACAGACAGTGAACTTCTCTGACCAGATGTGTTTTATATACTTCTGGCCTGACATTGTACTTGGCCGCTCCACCTTTGGAAAACGCAGGACTACTTAAACCTGTGCTGTTAAATGCTTGGGTTTCTATGTGGAACCATTTCATACTTTGAAGCATGATACCTCTACTGTTTACTGTGAGAATGTTATTTCAAGACTTTCATCTGTGAGTGATTTCCCTGCGTGGAAAAGGAAGGTTGTGTATAAATCGTTTCCAGCATTATTTTTGGAATAAGTACATATCCAGGGGAAATTTCTAGTCATGGCTGTAGCTGCTGCAGAGTTCAATTTTGTTTTTCTTAGTTTCTTTTCAAGTTAAGTGCACCAAAATAAGGCTTCTGTTATTACTTCAACTCATGCACAGCTAGGATATTTGTAGCGTACCTGAAATAGGTCTTGTTGATTTATAGGTACCTTCCTGCTGTAGTCCAAACTGTTAAGTAATGAATAGATTATCTAACTTGCTTTCAAATGTCTCCAGTGATGGAAAGTCCTGTAACCCTTCCATCTGTCAGGAAGGACATAGGTAGTACCCTCCCAGTTTTGTCTAGGATGCTAGACTGTGAACCTTTATGTTCTATTTTCTGGGTGATGCTGAGTATTCAGATGTTTAAATATTTTTATAAACAAGTTTTAGGGCATAATCAATTTGCCCTAGATTTGATCCACTTTCTGTCAGAGGATTTAATGGGTTGTTGCTTATGAATGGAAAATGTGGGTGTCTCACAAGATCAGGAGGTAAAGATGCACATATTAGAGTGGCATGTTTCATCATGCCCCTATGCCAATAAGCTTTAAGTTTATAATGTAACCCTTCCTATCTGTGCATCATGTGAAGCTGTGGAGGACACTCTTTTTTGTCCAAGAACTTATGAACAGTGAGGGAAGAGTGCTCTTTGTGGTCACTTACCATGCTATTTGATAGACAGGAAATATGGAATAGAAAATACTAAGAAGTAAATTAACAGCATAGTTTCAAAAAGCCTCTTTTACTTACCTGATAGCTAATTGTTCAGCATACATTTATTTTCCCATAAATACATCATCCTTTATGCTACTGAATTTTTGCTTATTTATTGCACTTTTGATTTTTTTTTATTTTTATCTGAGTTCTCATGCGGAAAATACTTGCTGTTACTACCATAAAAAAATAAACGGTAAAACAGGAAAACAAATTTACAAACAAAGTACAAGCTGAGGCACATTCTCCTGGATTATGCATCTTCAAAGACTTTCTCTGGAAGTATATTATAAACAGGACTTCTTCCAGGTTAGAGTGATCAAAATTACTATGTACATAAATTTTTCCCAACTGATATAAAAACAAGGATGCCTGCTGAAGCTGTATTTTGTCTACACTGTGCTGTGCTGCATATTTTAGACAATTCTTATTATGGAAAGTGTATCATAATTGATCAGTCACTGGTTTTAAAAATGGATCGTCTAGCAATTAATTATTTCCAGGCTATATCTGTAACAGTACATGATACCAATACAGTTTATGCATGAGATAGCATTCTAGAAGTATGTCCAAATGCTTGCATTTACTTAATTTGAAGACAGACATTTGTGTCGACACCTTGAAAGATTGTAATGTTATGGCTGGTTTTACAAAAAGAACATTCTGCCAGGTTTTGATTCATCATTATTAACACTTAGCATTCAAAGCAGCACATAAAAATACCAGGCCAAATGTTCCAGAATCTCAACATTTTCCTCTGTTGATATCAGCAATGTCTTACCAGTTTTAACACACTTCATTAATGAACACCCCATGCCAGATGTGCCCCTGTTTAAATGCCTAAAAATAACTCTTAAGTTGTTCCCTAGCAAAAGCTAAGCTGACATAAACATGAGCTTATGGCAATAATTATATTGCTGCCTTTAAGGTTTATGTTGCACTTGCAGTTGAATACACAATTTGGGATTTTTACACTGGAATGGTCTTGAGGCTACTACCTAGCAATATTAGAAAAAAGTTATGATGTAAAGAAGGAAAGGCATATAATTAATTTTGTCTGAGTTATACTTAAAGTAGTGAACAGACGGACAGTTTTTAAATCTGAAAATCCTATCACTTGCCAGCTGCAGTGTGTTACATATAGCATGCCTAGCTCAAATACAGAAGAATCCTCCTGGAAAAGTTAGCAGGTCTCAGGAATATTTTGCCAGTTCTTTCTACTGTTGCAGAAAGTGTACTTGCTCTTTCCAAGAAAATACTATGTAGGGTGAGTGAGAAGCTGATATTTAGTCTTTGTTCAGGGGAGGGAGGGAGAGAAACATGAGAAGGAATAAAATAAAGTCTTACTGAAACTTCCTCTTGATGATTCATTTAACACATGAAACGACTAACTTATTTTGAAGTACATATATTCATTTAACCAGTTCCATTCTCCTATGTACTCTTGAAATATTTGTTGAAATTTAGGCTCATTTTCCCCATGTGCTTTTCAACCTGTGGATGGTATCCACAGAGATTCTCCCAGGATTGACAGATGTTACCCCACTATATAATAATATATTTTCTGGGTAGTATCATCTGTATTTGTAACAACACTATTTTGCGATGTTTCTGATGATGACATCCAATGTGTAATGCACCTTGCCAAAGATGGTTTGCATTGTTGCTCTTCTGGATTGCTCTGCCTGCAGGGAAGACGTGTTTATAATTTTCCAAATATCAGTTTACAAGGTCAAGGAAACAAGTAAAAGGAATAGTCATCAAATACTATCAGCTTGTGTTTGGTTACACCTTTATTATTCCAGAGAAAATAATGTAAGATCTTGTTGACGTCCTGTTGTAAGCAAAATACTAATATTCTCAGTTTTATATATTGGCTGTGGAACAGCCACATATGTTCCTCTCTTTATACAATATTTATTTTGTGAGTACTTTTTGATGATTCATTAAACTTAGTGTTCCATGGTAAATATCCAAAGTATATGGGGCACAGTCAACTTTGAAATATCTAAATGGGAACAACAAGATGTAGAAACTACTAATATATAAACTGGGAATATTACAACTGAAGTAAAGGTAAGGAAACAAACTTTAAATGATTACTCTTTGGACTGTCAAAATTTCCATTCGCCCTTCAAAGTTTGTAGCTGGAAAGATTATTTTTGAATGAGCAGAGGAAAAATTATCAACAGAAAAGTAACAGTAGGAAGCGGGAAGTGACAGGTTTGGCCAATTGCCCTGTCTTTTCTACTTCTATCCCAAATGTATTGGGAGATCATGTCTAGGTGGGAGAGTGATGTTCTGTCCCTGCTGTGTCTGTAACAGGGTCTCTGAGGCTGTGAGAGAGCAAAATACCCTTAGGATTTTAATCCTCTTTGCAATACTTCCCTTTAAAATAACTTCAAGTGATGATGCAAGAAAGACATGCCAAAAATCCACCTTTCCTACAGCTGAGAATCACTGAACATGTTATGCCTTGGAGAACTAGAGCAAGAGAGACATCCATAGGGGTTAATAATGTAAACGGTGTCAGTACATCTGCAGGCACAACGCTGCTCTCCTGCTGGATCGTCCAGGGTATGTGTAGCAGTGCTGGGGTAAACTGGTACTGACAGGTTCGGGATTTTTCCTGTTGGTTTTATTCTGGTCTCTATCTACATCATGCTATGGAGCAGCCCCTGTTTGCATGGCACTGCTGCACTGCTGGTCACAAGATCCCCCAGGACAGCTGCGGAGGTGACATGGTTTGAGCTTGTCATGTAACCTATCAGTCACACGTGGCTGTCCCTGTTGAGAGCTTCACTTATAAATTCCTCCTTAATGAGTAGCGAGGCCCTGCAAAATGTTTATCTGTAATGTCTTCTTTTAAAATTAATGTTTCTTGTTAAGTACCACAAGAAGAAGAAAAGAAATCCAGAAAAAAATGTTAAAAAGAGAAAAAGTATATTCTTTCTATAGTACTGTAGTATACGGTCATGATGGTGAAGGTCATTAATTTGACAGAAGAAGATAAAGTAGTTTATAATTACTATTCAAAATATGCCTCTGTAAAGATTGGGAGTAAGCTAGAAAGTTTTGTCTTGACTAATTAAATGTCATGCTAATAGTATTTTATCTACCAAAGACTTTGCAGAGGTTAGAGGTGTGAAGATGTTTAGAATAACTTCTAAAAAATATGAATATGGTCATCAGCATTACTGTGTGAAAATACAGCTTTTGTTATACAGAAATGGGATTGGAAAGAGGAAACTGTATATATCCCATCTAAATTGCATATGTTGAGGAAAGAAATGTGGGGTGGGAGGTGTGTCCAAAAGGGCCTTTTCCAACAGCTTGGATACAGTAAACAGGAGACTTGTTTCTCTCTTTTTATGCTTATTCCCACTTTTTCCACAAGTCCAGGAAGGAAGAGTAGCTGGAATGTCCACTACTTTTTAAATTAATATGAAGATCCTTAAGATTATTTTTATGTAAATGTCATTTTTAATAACTGAAAGTACCAGTGGCAGCATTAAAACCATGTGGTATCTAATAGATAACAAAGAACTAAATGTTTACACAAACCACTCTATTTTCATAACAAAGTTCCAATGCCTAAACTTTAATAACAAACAAACAAAAAAAGTTTAGACATAGGAACATTTTTGAGAATTAATCTGTTGTATTTTAGTTGCGGTTTAAAATTGGTGGTCAAGGAAATTCAGGAGGGAGGTCGCAACATAATCTGTGTTTACGCCAAGATGAAATTTTAACACATGCAGAGAGTCTAGCTGTCCTGCTTTAGACTAATTTAGACTTATCATATCCCTTTCTGTGCGGACAAGGAAGCATATTTTGAGAACATTTACTCCTTAAAATGATTTAAGATGAAAATATACTTCTGAATTTCATCTTGCAACTCTAATACTTGTATTGGTAGTGGTTACAGTGAGCTACTTCTAAAGCTTATAATTCGTATCAGTAGAAGTTTTTCCAGTTATTTTATGTGGTCTGTTGCCCGAATACTATCCTTGCACGTGCTGCCTGTTAGCTCTCATAGAAGACAAAGTCAATTTATTGCCTTATTCTCTGAAGATAATATTACTCTAAGTGTAAGTGGTCTTCATTCAATCTTGTCCAGAACAATTCCCAAGATTTATGATGGCAAAGCATAATTGTAGTTAGAGATAATCCAGTCTCTTGTCTCTTTGAAAGAATGAGAAAACACTGACTG